>VMDO01005557.1:0-110540 GCA_007922755.1 Pedetes capensis
AAGAGATCTTTTGCCACAGCTTTTCCTAGAGCAATGCGTCTTTGGATTTCTTGACTGCTGCTTCCACGGGTGTTGATTATAGAGCCAAGCAAAGTAAAATCTTGGACAACCTCAATCTTTTCTCCATTTAATGTGAAGTTGCGTGCTGACCCAGTCGTAAGGATTTTTGTTTTGTTGATGTTTAGTCGTAACCCATATTCATTTTGAAAAATAGTTAGGTATTTTGTTGTTGTTGTTGTTTTTGAGACAGAGTCTCTCTTTGTAGCCCTGGCTGGCCTTGAACTTGCTATTTAGCCCAGGCCTCAAGTTTGTGATCCTCCTCCCTCAGCCTCCTGAGAGCTAGGATTACAGGCATGTGCCACTATATGTGGTAAGTTTGGTATTTTCTTATAAAACTAATATGTGCTTAACATACAACCCAGCAATCATATTCTTGGGCTTTTATCCCAGAGATATGAAAACTTAGGTTCACACAGAAACATAGACACAAATGTTTATAGCAGTTTTATTTATTTATATTGTTGTTGTTAGATGCTGTCAGGTCATGTCCAACTCATAGTGACCCTCACAGGGTTTTCAATGGCTGATTGTTTTTAGGATTGCCTCGGGAGTGGATTGCCATGCTCTTCTTCCATTTTTGTGGTGCTGGGGATCAAACTCGGGACCTCAAAGACTGCAGAGTGGTGCTCTACCAACTGAGCTAAACCCCATCCCAGTTTTATTTGTAATGGCCCCAAACTGGAAACAACCAAAATGTTCTTCAGTGGGGGATGGTCACACAAAATGATAAATCCATAGCATGGAGTTCTACTCCTCACTGAAAAGGAGCGAACTATTCATGCATGCAACAACTTGAATGGACCTCCAGGGAATGGTGCTAAGTGGAAAAAGCCAACTGCAAAGATTTCCATAGTGTATGCTTCTACATAAATATTTTCCCAGTAACATAATGGACATGGGGAAAGGGTTAGTGGGTGCCAGGGCTTAGGGGTTGGCGTGGACAGGAGGCCTGTGGCTATAAAAGGGTAGCACGAAGGAGACTTATAGTGACAGAGATGTTCTATGTCTTGGTTGGGGTGTTGATGTGTGTGACAAAATGACATAGAACTACTCATACAGACGCACATTTGAGTGCAGGTGACACTAGTGACATGAGTCAGGTCTGTAGATTACACCTATCTCAGTTTCCTGCTTGTGACATTGTGTATTGTGTAGTGCAATATC
Organism: Pedetes capensis; assembly: GCA_007922755.1. NCBI lineage: Eukaryota > Metazoa > Chordata > Mammalia > Rodentia > Pedetidae > Pedetes > Pedetes capensis. The sequence continues at coordinate 1,225 of VMDO01005557.1, forward strand.
TTTTGTAATGCAAGGTATAAACATTAGGGGAAACCAGGTGAAGGGTACATAGGCCCTCCTTGTATTTTTTTTTTTGTGTGTGTGTGTAACTTTTTATGAATATTTGATCATCTCAAAATTAAAGAAAAAAATTATAAATGTTGGGAAATCCTATCACTAAAACCCACAAGAAGCTGCGCAGACCAGTACCTGTCTGGAGAGGTGATTTTAAGCTGAGAGTAGAAGGATGCAGAGGAACCAGAGGGGGAACCTTTAGGGGAGGCCTCTTCACCTGGGAAAAACTGCTCTGGGAGAAGCATCCTGTCCAAAGATGTCTTGGGGCATCTGGACAGACCAGTTTTGGAAGGAAAGTCTTGCCTTTCCTCTCCTCTCCTCGCCTCGCCTCGCCTCGCCTCGCCTCTCCTCTCCTCTCCTCTTCTCTCCTCTCTTTTCCTCTCCTCTTCTCTCTTCTCTTCTCTCCCCCTTCTTTCCTTCATTCCTTCTTTCCTTCCCTCCTTCCTTTCATTTTTTATTTTTTATTTTTTGAGATGGGGTCTTAACTGTGTAGCCCAAGCTGGCTTGGAACTCTATATAAACCAGATTGGCCTCAAACTCCCATTGATCCTCCTGCCTCTGCCTACCAAGTGCTGAGATTACAGGTGTGTGTCACTGCTCCTAGCTGAAGTCTTGGTTTTCTTTTTCTCTTCCCCCTGAGATTCTGGTTAATTCTCTTCTCTCCTCTTTTGTCATCAGCCTGGACAAACTACTTGATTCTGGTCTCTATACTGGAGAAGTAACTGAAATTGTAGGAGGCCCAGGTAGCGGCAAAACTCAGGTACACGTGAGGGCAGCAGCCAGAAGGATTGGGGGAGGTGGGTGCTCCTGCCACTGTGCCCGTGGGTTAGAGATGAGAAGAGAGCAAAGGGTAATGAGAATGGGCTTGGACTTGGCCCATTTGTGTCACTGGGAGTTGGCAGGATCTGGTGGGAGCTCCCATGCTAGGCTCCCCCCTTCCCAAGGCTCAGGTTCACCCCGCACCCCATTCTCTCCACAGGTATGTCTTTGTGTGGCTGCAAATGTGGCCCATAGCCTACGGCAGAACGTTCTGTATGTCGATTCCAGTGGAGGGCTGACAGCCTCTCGCCTCCTCCAGCTATTGCAGGCTCAAACTCAGAATGAGGAAGAACAGGTAAGGGAAGGGATGGTTGTGTTCCTTTGAGGTCCTGACATTAGAAGTCCCCATGATCCCTTACACTGCAAGAGTTTGGGTTGGTTGAGTGAATAGACATTTCTTGCTTTGAACCTTGGAGTTCTCTTGTTGCTTCCTGCATTCCTTAAGCTTCCTGTATTAATGTCATCATCCCAGTTTGATTGCCACCCACACGATTTTTCCAAGAAATCTCCCAACTCCATACATACCCTAAATCAGGGCTAGCAAACACCTCACGTCTGTGTTTCCATCCCATTTTTCACCCATGGAAAACGTCACTTCTCAGTTGCATCTGCCCTTCCCGCTGAGTCCAGAGGATCTTACAGCATAACACCTAGCCAGCCATGCCTGTGCCATCCAGCCCATATGCCAGTCTGGACCTGAGTGCTTGTATTTAGCTGCCTATTTCCCTCGCAGCCTGATAATTTCTCTTCATTGCCTTCCTCGACCCCCTACTTGATCTCAGCCCAAGTCCCTGCTTCTCTTTCCCACTCCTCAGGCTGGAGCTCTGCAGAGGATCCAGGTGGTGTATGCATTCGACATCTTCCAGATGCTGCATGTGCTGCAGGACCTCCGAGGCACTGTGGCCCAGCAGGTGAGCCTGCTGAGCTGCCCCCGCCCCCCTGCTTTCCCCAGCTGGGCTTTGTGTATGTGGGCAGGTGTCCTAGGACAGACTGTGTGGGAATGCAGATGTGCAACATGGTGACTCCAGCTGTGCTTGCCACTCCCAAGCTGGAATTCTCCAGTGCTTAATTCATGTGCTTCAGTGTTTGCATGCCCACTATCCCTGCTAAGCAGTGAGCCCCTTGAGTACAAGGACTATGTTGTATTCCTCTCTGCATTCCTCACTAAGTTACAAATGCTTTTAGCTCTAAGTAATAGAGACTATCTGATGTAGACTTGAACCTTGAGGACATCTAATTATCTCACATGAGTCTGAAACTTGGCAAGTCCATGATCTCAGGGCACTGGGTCGTGTGTCGTATTCTCTTATTCTTCCCCTCATGATTGCAAAGGTAGCTCCAAGCATCTTGTCTTCACACATCCACACATCCTACGTATTCAGGCCAGCAAGCAACAGATAGGTCTTGTCAGGACCTCTTCCCTTTAATCAGGGAAGATAAACCTTTACCAATAGCCCATTAGTACACTTCCCTCTTCCCCTAACATAAAGTTGGCCAGATTTTTTCTGTTTTTCTTTTTAGTTGTGGTGCTTGGAATTGAATTCATGGCCTGTGCATGTTAGGCAGACACCATGCCACTGAGCTACACACCCAGCCCTATTGACCAAAATTGAGTGGGGTGGGGGGAGAGAGAAAGAGAGGGAGAGAGAGAGGGAGAGGAAAGGCAGCAAGGGGAAGGGAGGGGAGGGGAGGGGAGTACAGAGGTAGGAGGAGAGAGAGTGTGCACCAAAAAATGTGTACCCATCTTGGGACAAAACTTTCCATTGTGCTATTTTAAGAATGTGTCATACACTTGTCCTGCTAACGCCTGTTTCCTGTGCACATGGTTTGGTAGACTTCCATGGTGAGTGTAAACTGTTCCAACACCATAACAGAAGCAGCAGGACTTATTGATTTGGTGCACTGATTTATAGCCTATTTGATTTGAAAGACCTTAGAAATAGAATAGTTTAGTTCATCTCAAACTTTCTCCTGCCTCAAAACATGACATGTTCCTGTGGGCATCCCCAGGATGGTATATAAAATAAATGGCTTTTACAGAGTTTGGAACATACAATAGTTGAATAGATATTTGTCATAGAAGTCATAGCTAGCTCAGACCCACCAGTGTATTGAAACATGAATTTGAGCAGAGCAGATTCAGTGCAACCCTCTCTTTTTTAGAGATGAGGAGAGCAAGAGCCTAAGAGGTTAAGTGAGTAGCCCAAAGTTATCACATATTTAAGACCAGTAAGAACCCAAATCTCCTGATTCTAGTTCAGAACACCGTATGTATATTTTACCATGTTGTTGTTGTTGTTATTAGGTGCCATCAAGTTAGTGTCCAATGCATAGTGACCCTACGTACAACAGGTGAAACACTATTGTCAGTGCTTCTCTGTGGATTGATTTTTGGGAGTGGGTCGCCAGGTCCTTCTCCCAAGCCTACAGTATCTGGTGTTCCCACGCGGTCTCCCATCCAAGTACTAACTAGGCCCGACCCTGCTTAGCTTCCGAGATCTGACAGGATTGGACACCATGGTGCTATGGCTGCAGGTGTATTTTACCATACAGTCATTAAATGATATATTTTCTCTTATGGCATAACAAGTGTACAAACTTAGTGGCTTAAACAACACATATTTATTATCTCATAGTGCCCATGATTCAAAAACCTGGGTGCACTTAGCTGGGTCCTGTGTATTGTTGTTGTTGTTGTTAGGTGCCATCGAGTCAGTATCTGACTCACAGCGACCCTCATAGGGTTTTCAATGGCTGTTTCAGGATTGCCTTGGGAGTGGATTGCCAGGTCCTTCTCCCATTTTTGTGGTGCTGGGAACCGAACTCAGGACCTCAGAGACTGTAGCACAGTGCTCTACCAACTGAGCTAAATCCCAGCCCGGGTCCTGTGTATAGGGTCTCAAAATGCTGCAACCAAGGCATCAGCTGGTCTGTGCTTTCATCTGGAGGCTTAGCCAGGAAAGAAAACGCTTACAAGTTTGCTTAGATTGCTAGAAGAATGCATTTGTAGTGACTTCTGTTTCTTGCTGGCATTGGCTAGAAGATGTCTTCAACTCCTAGAGGCCACCCACTGCTTCTGCCACACGGTCCTTCCCATAGGGAGTCCACAGCATGGCCACATGCTTCTTTAGTACCAACAGGCCAGTGAGAGGAAATAGCACCAATTCTTCCACTACTTAATGTAATCACGGGAGTAACATGCCATTACCTTTCCACCTAAGGCAGCCTAATCAAGAGAGTGAAGGGCTGGACGTGTGGCTTGCTGCTAGAATGCTTGCCCAGCTTGTGCATGGCCCCTGGTTCAATCCTCAGCACTGAAACAAAAGTGACGTTTTAATAATTGTAACATCCTACTGGTCAGAAGCAGGCCCTGAGTTTCCCTTACACTCACGGGGAAGGGGTTATTCAAGGACTTGAATAACTGAAGGTAGAGCTTGGAGGGGCTACCTTGGGGTCTGTCTGCCACATGTGACTTGCTAGCATTATAGTAACAAACAACAAAGAGCTTGCTGTCCCATTCAGCCAGAAAAGGCTGGTAAAGAGGATCTAAGCTGATTTTGTTTTTAGCCTCTCCCTTCCCTGCCATCTTCTCTTAGAGAAGTTGGTGACAGGCCAAGAGCAGGTAGCTAGAAGAAGGAGAGAGACATGCAGAGGACATGTGAAAAGCCAACACTTGGCCGATGAGCAGTGGAGGCAACATGGTGTAGAAGTAGAATTAGGTTAAAGGGGGTAAGGGAGAAGAGAAAGGAAGTATGGAAGACATCCTAGGCCCAGAGACACTAGGAGGATGCTAGCACGTACGTTATTGTTTGTTGTTGTTAGTTGCTGTCGAGTCAGGTCCGACTCATAGCAACCCTACATACAACAGATGAAACACTCCCTGACACTGTGCCAGACACCCAATCTTTTTTATGGTTAAGCCCATTGTTGTAGACACTGAGTCAGTCCATCTAGCCGAGGGTCTTCCTTTTTCTGTAGAGACACAAAATTATGGTTTGAAAGATGGCAGTCAGGCTGGACATGGTGGCACATGTCTATAATCCCAGCAACTTTGGAGGCAGAGACAGAAGGATTGCAAGTGTGAGGCCAGAGGCAGCCTGCACAATTTAGCAAGACCCTATCTCAAAATATATTTTAAAAAGTAAGGGGGAGACTTAGGGGGTAGTTCAGTGGTCGAGTGCACTTGCCTAACATGTGTGAGGCCTTGGGTTTGCTCCCTAGTCCTGAAAAACATGAGGAAAAGGAGGTGGAGAAGAAGAAGGCGGCAGTGGCATCAGGGCTGTTGTTAGAGAAAGAACCATCTTTATTTGGATCCACTGAAGCTATGGGAGAGGAGGCCTGGGAAGAACGATCTAGAAGGAGACAGTGAAGTAAAGAGAAGTCTAAGCTCTTCAGCAAAGAAAATTAGGAATTTGAGGTAGAAATGAGCAGTCCAGGGAGAGGGAGAGTCAGAAAAGAAGGGCCTAACAGCATGGTGGGCAGCTGGATGGAAGGAGAACCTAGAGATGGCCACGGAACTCTGAATGGGGATTTTTTAATGGAGTATCTGTGACATCCTGATGTCCTGTCTTCTGTAAAGTCTGTTGTGTGTACAAACATGTGAAGGGAACGGTTGCTGCAATTCTGTGGGGCCCATGCAGCTGTATTTGGGCAAAGGAGGCTATTTCTGACTAGCTTCTGATGGAGAATCGAGCTTGTCCTGGGCACCCCCTAGAGGCCACTGGTTCATGGTACCTGCTTCTGCCCCATCCCTCCAGGTGACTGGCTCTTCAGGGACTGTGAAGGTAGTGGTTGTGGACTCCGTCACTGCAGTGGTCTCCCCACTTCTGGGAGGTCAGCAAAGGGAAGGTAAGTGTGTGGCAGAGCCTGAGGGCAGGGTGGGGACCCTACCTCCCACCTCCAGAGTCTGGTCTCTGACCTGCTCTGTCCTTGGTCCCCTGCTGCCTTTCTTATCTGATCCTCCTCCCCCAGGTTTGGCCTTGATGATGCAGCTGGCTCGAGAGCTGAAAACCCTGGCCAGGGACCTCGGTGTGGCTGTTGTGGTAAGGATGCAGTCTTGGCCTATGAACTAGTTATATAGCTAGCTCTCAGTTTCCCTTAAAGGGCAGCTCAGAATCCCAGAGTAGTCCCTAAGGAAAGGGACATAGCCCAGCTTCTCAGGGCCAGCTGGAGCCCTGTACTCTGACAGAGGGGATGGAACCATAAATAGCTATGGAGATCAGGGACTGTCTTATTTTTCTTATTTTTCTTTCTTTGTAAGTCAGATTTAGTTAATTTGTTTATGTATTTATTTATCTTTGCAGTACCGGGGGAGTTGATCTAGGACCTCACAACATGCTGGGCAAGTGCTCTCCCACTGAGCTGCACCCCCAGCCCTGCTTTTATCTTTTATTTTGGTATAGCGTCTCTCTAAGTTGCACAAGCTGCCCTGTTCTTAGACTTTTGAGTTGCTAGGATTATAGGTGTGCATATGCCACCACTTCAAGCCTTAAATCAGATTTATTGAGGTATAATTTACATAGAGTAACTTTCTCCTTGTCAGAAATTTGACTTATAGATACAGTAATATTGAATCTTGTTACCCCACCTAAAGATCTCCCAGGCCCAGACAACCAATGAATCTCTTTTCTGTCCCAATAGTTTTCCTTTTTCTAGCGCTTCATATAAATGAACCTTTTTGTATTTAAAGTAACCTTTTCTGCTTATGAAGCAATATTTTAAAAGTCTGCGTATTTCTCATAGAATGATTTACAAAAAGCTCAATATAAGATTCAAATTCATCATCTATCTCCACAGAAACCATCTTAATATTTTAATTTCTCTCCATAAAATCTTTTTTCTCTGTGCATATACATATATTTTTAACTAACTTCCTAACTAAACGAACCTTGTTTTTTTTAAAAAATATAAGTCAGACGTGGTGGCACATACTTGTAATCCCAGCACTCAGGAGGCTGAGGCAGGAGGATCAGGAGTTTGAAACCAGTCTGGGCTACACAGCAAGTTCCAGACTAGCCTGAGCTATGTGGTGAGATCCTGCCTCAAAACAAAACAAACTGAGCACAATGGTGCACACCTATAATCCCCGTGACTCAGGTGGAGGAGGCAAGATGATCGCAGGTTCGAGGCCAGAGGCAGCCTGTGTAGCTTCGCAAGACCCGGTCTTAATGATAAAACATAAAAAAGGAGTTGTGGGTGCAGCTTAGTGGCAGAGCACTTATAAAGTATGCACGGGTATACTGGGTTTAGCTCCAAGTACTGCAAAAACAAAAACAAACCCCAAACCATAAAAAGTAACTTATTATCACAATCATTTTCCTATGTTCTTACATAGATTTTTTTTTTTTTGGTGTTATTATTTTGTTTTAGTTTTGGTTTTTGGTGACAGGGTTTTGATATATATCTCAGGCTGGCCTGGAACTTGTTAGATAGCCCAGGATGGCCTCCAACTCCCCATCTTCCTGTCTCTGCCTCCCCAGTGCTGTGGTTACAGGTGTGTGCCACTATACCCAGCTTTCTATAACTCTTTTCACTTCATAAATCTAAAACTCAAACAATAATTCCTCCCTCCCATGAGCCCTTTGACTACTCTACATACCTCATGTAAGTGGAATTATTTGGTATCTACCTTTTTTAGCTGGTTTATTTCACTTAGCGTAATGTCCTCAAGATTCATCTGTGTTGTGGCATGTGTCAGAATTTCCTTCTTGTTAGAGGCTGAGTTATTTCATTGTAGGTATATGCCACATTTTGCTTATCATCCATCTATTGGTGGACACTTGGTTGTTTCCACATTTTGACTATTATGAATAATGTTGCTGTGAACATGGTGTACAAATATTTCTTTGTGTCTTTGGTGGATCATGTGGTAATGTTACTTTTTTTTTGTGGAACTGCCATATTGCTTTTTACAGTGGCTGTAACTGCCATATATTATATTGTTTAATACCTGTATCACAAGGATAAGCAAACTTCTTCTCTAAAGAACTTGATAGGCAACTCCTCAACTCTGCCAATATGTCATGAAAGTAGCCATGGACAACACATAAGCAAATGGCCATGGCTATATTGGTTATATTCCAAAAAACCTTGATTTACAGCTTGACATGGTGGCATACAACCAGTAATCCCAGGACTTGGGAGAGTGAAGCAGGAGAATCATGAATTTAAGGACGGCCTGAACTACATAGTAAGACCCTGTCTCAAAAAAAAAAAAAAAAAAAAAAAAATTCAGAATAAGCTGGGCTCTGTGGTTGTTGTTGTTGTTAGGTGCTGTCGAGTCGGTATCCGACTCATAGCGACCCTCATAGGGTTTTCAATGGGTGAGTGCTTCGGGATTGCTTTGGGAGTGGATTGACAGGCCCTTCTCCCATTTTTTGCGGTGCTGGGAATTGAACTCGGGGCCTCAGATACTGCAGCGCAGCACTCTACCCACTGAGCTAAATCCCAGTCCGGGCTCTGTGGTACATGCCTGTAATCCCAGCCACTGAGGAGGCTGAGGCAGGACAATCAAGAGTATGAGGCTGTAGGCAGCTTGCACAGTTTAGCAAGACACTGTCTAAAAATAAGAAATAAAAAAGGTGATCAGAGTGCCCCTGAGTGGTAAGAGTACTTACATAGCATTTGTGAGGTCTTGGGTTCAACCTTCCAGTCCTGCAAAAAGAAAAGAAAAGAAAGAAAAGAAAGCAAACAAACAAAAAGCAATTTATCAAAATAAATTTTGGGCAAGCTTTGGCCTGTAGGCCACAGTTTGCCCACCCCTGCTCTACATAATGATCTATCTAGTTCCTGATCATTGGGCCTTTAGGTTATTACTGATTTTCCTCTGTTGCAAATAAAACTACAGTGAACATCCTCATACCTAAATCTCTGTACATCTCATATTTCCTCCTAAGTATATAACTACCAAATCAGGGATACATGTATTTTTTTTTTTCTTCTTCTTCTTTTTCTTTCTTTTTGTTTTCTTTTTTTGAAACTAGGTTTCACTGTCTTATCCAGGATAGCCTTGAACTTTTGGGGTCACACAATCCTCCTGCCTCAGCTTCCTAAGTAACTGGAACTATAGGCATATTCTGCCGTGCCTAACTACATGTATTTTTAAATATAAAGATATTGCCTACAGCCATACCACTGTGGCATCTGATCTTGTCAGATCTCAGAAGCTAAGCAGGACTGGGCCTGGTTAGTACTTGGATTGGAGATCATCTGGGAACATCAGATTACTATAGGCATGGGAGAAGGACCTAGCACAATCAGCCCTTGAAAACCGTATGAATAGCAGAAACACACTGACAATACTGTTTCACCTGTTGTACCTAGGGTTGCTATGAGTCAGATACCCACTCGACGGCACCTAACAACAACAGATAAGATATTGCCGTATTTTGGGGAAGGCTATACTAACTTGTGTACCCCTTGGCTATATAAAACGATCTGTCTCCCTATTCTTTTACTCAAATATAAGGTCCTGGGGCCTCCCTCTTCTGGCTTTCAGATGTTTGTGAGTACCTGCTGGGTGCCAGGCTCTGATGTGGGCAATGGGGTTCAGTGATGAACGAGCAACAACTCCTGTCTTCAAGGGGCTCATTATGGGTACATACCCATATGATTAGTCTGGGCAGAGTAGTGCTGCCCCACCAGATTAGGACTCCTCTTCTAAACCTCCTGTTACCCCACACACTTCCAGACACACAGTGTTTGGTGAACATAGTCTTTGGATTCTCATCTATTGGGTTAGGGATATGGTAGGCTCAAGCTCAGCACCAGCTCCCCTTTAGGAAAATGCAGCTAGCACTGTGTATTCCAAGACAGGTATCCCACGGCCTTCTGGTTGGGGTCAGCCCTAAGGCACTGGGGTTTAGTGGAAAGAGCTGGATGTAGGTCGGGAGCCTGGGATTCTGGTTCCAGACCTGTCATTAAGTTATAGAACCTTGGGGAGTCATTTCGCTACACTAGCCCTCAGATTTCCCATCTGTAAAATGAAGCAGTAGGAAAAGATGTCCTCTGTACTAGCATTATGGATCTGTAAACCTTTCTGCAGGTGACCAACCACTTGACCCGAGATAGAGACAGTGGCAGGTTCAAACCTGCCCTCGGACGCTCCTGGAGCTTTGTGCCCAGCACCCGGATCCTCTTGGACATCATTGAGGGGGCAAGAGCATCAGGCAGCAGCCAGCGCATGGCATGTCTGATCAAATCTCCCCGTCAGGTGAGCTGGCCCCACGGAGATACCTGAGATCTTGGGCCCTGGAGGGCAGTTTCCATAACTCATGGGTATCTTATTGAAGAATTCTTTGATGCCAAAACCTTGCAACAAAAGAGTCTACCCATTTGGGTTTCTTAGCCCAACTTACCCCTCCCTCCTATCTTTTCTTCCAGCCAACAGGGTTCCAGGAGCTGGTAGACATGGGGACCTTGGGAACTCCGGAATAGAGCCCAGAGTCTGTAGGACAGCAGTCATGACTGGCACTGTTGGTTGGAAGGTGGAGGCAGCGAGGCCCTCACAACTCTCTTCCCCAGTGATGCTGCCAGCACCTGGCACTGCAGAAGTCTCAGGCTGGCCAGAAGAGACATCTCTAGTTCCTCAGCTTTACTGTCCGTGGAAGCAAAAGGAGCTCGGGCCAGAGTTGACGCTACAATGCAGAACTCAGAAGTCCACACTGTTGCCAAGTTTCCTTCCTTTGTGTCCACCATGTATGTTTCCTGTGGGAGCCGAATTCACCCTGGCTTGGGAAATCTGTGAAGAGGCACATGAGTGACTGGATGACTAGCCCTGTTTGTCACTTCGGATTCTATGCCCTGTCCTCACATGGTGATTTAGCCAGCAAACTACTAGCTTACCTTTGCTTCCTTCTCTCTGTTTCTTTTTGTTCCTGGCTTTTGTTTTTCTACCTGTGAGGTGGGCTGTGTTTCCCCTAGCTCTGATTTTGAGTTACTGGGTAGAGATGACCTCATAAATGCACAGCTCTTCTTTATCTATGTCCTGCTCTTAAAAATATATAAAAATGAAATTCTCTGAGCCCCAGAGCCATCTGATTTCTCCCTAGAAGGTTGTTTTTCAGTTTCCCCCAGTGAAGTCCCTAAGGAATGATGATTCTTCCTTTCTTCTTGCTGATTTGGTTTCACACACCTGCATGCATCACCATGACTAGGTGGGAATGTGAACTCGCTGCTGTCTCAGGGATATAATGTAACGGGAAGGGAGGATATGACCTGCTCCTGGTGAATCTAGCCACTTGTTTAATATGTGTGGTGCCCTGTGGGGCCCTTCCACAGTATAGAGTGACCAGACATGCTGAACCATGGCCTTGCCCATAAACAGACAGAGGAGAATTTGCACAGTAAATAGAGCCAGCTGGGAAAATTGATGCTAGCATAAATAATACATGGCAAATCTAGTCCTTTATGCAGAAATTCATTGCGGGTGGCTCTGAGATGCAATATAATTACACCTCTCTTCCTGCCAGCTGTGCCACAGCCTCATGCCTTATGAAATAACCCCTATGTCTGTTACCAGCACTGTGGCTATCCATCCAACAGCCATAACCATGGCTGAAAGGGGAGGATGATACTAGAAAGGGGAAAACAAAAGGCAAAGTAGAGAAGTGATCAGGATTGTTTACTGACCACAGTTTTTAAAAGAAGGTCACCCTTCTTGGTTAGAGAGCCTGTTGTATGATTAGTTGTGTCTTGGCTGCAGGAAAAGGGGTTCAAAGTTACCTTTGGTAGATATGGCATTTATTAGGTGATGGATGTTGCAAGACTAGAAGCAAGCATGGAAGAGGAGGAAATGAGTGTCAGACTGGCTCAAAGGTGTCTGGGTAAGCAAGGACAGAGCTGGTGAACCTAAAGCATGATACCTGCTTTCACAGAAAACCCAGGAGAAATCAGTCTTCAGTACCTTTACACCACAGGGGGTTGCACACATTCCTACAGCCCTAGTGAGAAGTGATACGTAAGTTAAGAATGGGAAATTCCTGCCACTCCTGATAACATTTGGGCCTGTGGCAGACATCACCAATCAATCGCAGATGTTCTTTTGCAGAACTCAGAGTATTTTGATGTTTTTCTCAGTGCACCTCTCCAGGTAGCCACTCCCAGTCAGTTAGAATTGGTATTCTGGGTAGAGCCTGGTTACCTCCTCTGTCATGGGTGGATCTGCCCTGTTTCCTGTAGATGATGAGTCTGGGTGCTTCATACCTGACTGAGGACCCTAAGGACAGTGAAGTTTGAGGGGCCCATAAAGATCATCTGGCCCATCTTGTCATTTTATTATTTAATATAATAGTTATTATTTGCAGTGCTAGGGATTAAACCCAGGGACTCACACATGCTTGGCAAGAGCTCTACCAATGAGCTACATCTCTAGCTCCTGCCTTGTTATTTAATAAAGAATCTGAAGCTCTAAGAAAAAAAAAAAAAAAAAAAGAAGGAAGCCCAGGAAGAAAAAGAAAAAGAAAGAGAAAGGAAAGGAAAGAAAAAAGAAACTGAGAAGCTCAGGAAAAGTGGCAGCCCTACTGGTGGGATGGGACTGACTATCCTCAGGTTGCCTTTAATTTCCCTTCCACATAGATTTCATTTACTTTTTCTTTTTTTGCAGTGCTGGGGATTGAACCTAGAGCCTTCCAAAGGCTAGGTAAGCACTCCACCACTGAGTCACATCCCCAGTCCTTGGTTTTTTGAGACAGGGTGTCAATATGTAGCCCAGCCTGGCCTTAAACTCATGATCCTCCTGCCTTGGCCTCTAGAGTGCTGGGATTACAAGTGTGCGCCGCCATGCCCAACTAATGCTTGTAGTTCTATTGCTGCCAGGATACAGCCTCCAGCTGAAGGCCAAGAGCATTCACCTAGGTGGCTACTGCAGCTGTGGGGAGGTGCTCCATTTCTTATTAAACCACCATGCCACATTTCTGCCAGCATCAGTGACAGCCTGCATCTGGACTGTTTCATCTTGCCTGTGGGCTGCTGATGTGCTCTAGATTCCAGCCACGCCACACTTTGCAGCCCCCCAAGTGGCTTCTGGCTAAGTGGGCTTCCTGCCCAAGAGCCTTTTGCTTCTTTGGCTTAATGTGTATGCGTCTGCCTACCCTGTGTCTGGTGTGTACTCACCCTGACATCTTCTCTCTTTTATGCCTCAACTATGGTCTAGATAGATATTTATATTATCTCCCCTGTACTACTCAGTTAGACTTTAATTTCATGTGTCTGCCCATGAACCCAAGGTCAACTCTGAGGGCTCCCATGTCAATTTTTCTTATTGTTACCACGTTGTGGGAGCTTATGGATTAGTGGGCTTTAATATATTTTAAAGATGGCAAAGGAAAACAACGCAGGAATGTTTCTTGATCTAAGTAGTCATTAAGTCCCCAGAATCTCTTTTTTTATATCCTAGTACAGGAAACCATTGTGTGTCCTTCATTTAAATTTAAATAGAATTCATGTTAAGTCCTTCCTATGTGCTAGCACTTGGCCTTGAATCAGGCACTTAAATTCCCAAAGACTGCCAGGCAAAAGGTCCATGTATTACTGGGGTTGCTTTCCACCGCAAGGAACAAAACTTGGTTTAAACAGGCATCAACAATAAGGACACTCATCTCTGATAATGTGAAGTCCAAGGGTGGTTAATTCAGTGGCTCACTGATAAGTAGCATAGGGCCTTTCCATTTTTGTGCTCTGTTCTCCTTTTGTGTTGGTTTGTCTTGAAGCGATGGCCCTCATCAAAGTCTGGCTGTATCCACTCCAAGCAACATCCAGATATGGCAATATCTACAGGAAGGAAGGGCTGTGATTTAGCTCAGTTGGTAGAGCACTGCTCTGCAGTCTCTGAGGTCCCGAGTTCACAAAAATGGGTCTATGAGTCAGACACGACTTGACAGCACCTAACAACAACAACAAGCAGGAAAGGCATCACCTACTCATTGTGTCCTTGGAAGAACATGGAAAATGCAGAACTTCCTCCTAACTAAAGCTGGCTTACTCCATATCCCATTGGTGCAGAATTGCTTCGTGTACCATGTCTAATTCATTAATGGCAAAGGAAATGGAACTGCTGTGATTGGCTCAGACTAACCAGGAAATGCCTGCAGCTGTAGCCCTGTGGCATCCGATCCCTTCAGATCTCATCATATCTCGGAAGCTAAGCAGGGTGGGGCCTGGTTAGTACCTGGATGGGAGACCACCTGGGAACACCAGAAGCTGTAGGCTTGGGAGAAGGACCTGGCAACCCCCTCCCAAAAATCAATCTGCCATTGAAAACCCTCTGAACAGCAGAGAAGCACTGACAATAGTGTTTCCCCTGTTGTACAGAGGGTCGCTATGAGTCGGATACCGACTCAGCGGCACCTAACAACAACAACAACAACGACCAGAAAATAGGCCTGGAGAAGAGAAGGGACTGGGGACAAGCTTTCCTGAAGCACAGGCTGTGGCCATACTAGAAAGGGAATGTAGGGAGGGATTAGACCTTGAGTGGGCCTGCTATGTCCATGGGGGCAAGTGTATCCAGGCTCTTATGTGTGCTTAGTCCCTGTACACAGGTCTCATGATGACCTTAGGATAGCCAAATGGCATCAGGAATCATTCCATCTTATAGACAGTAATTGGGAGGTCAGTGAGATTTAGGACATGAAGCTAATAAGTGACAGCATGGGACTCCAAACTTGAATCTATGATGGCAAACCCACTTCATCCTAACTTCATGCTGCCTTTGGTTGTGTATATGTAAATGTTTTAACAAAATTCTTTCCATATTTTGCCTTGATGACAGCCAGAGCTGCATATCCAAACCCCCTTTCAGCATAGCTCACCATAAAAAGCTGGATCAGAGATCCACTTTATCAGCCCTTTTTGATTTCCCCCAGGGAAGAGAATGGCAAACACTCAGAGAAGGGAGATAACATTTATATTAAAGAGAGCTGCAGGTTTAGGGGGAGTAAAGCTGAATATATTTTTCTTTTTAGATGTGGGAATATTAATCAAAGATTACCCTGGAGGCTACAGGTGTAATGCAGTGATAGAGCATTTGCCTAGCATGCACAAGGCCCTAGGTTCAATTGCTAGCACCACACACACACACACACACACACACACACACACACACACACACACACACACAAGTTTATCATGAATGGTTCTTATCATTTCTTTTTGTCTTATTGTAGTGGTTAGACTAACTTCCAATATGTGTAGAAGAAGCAACTTCCCCCTCCTTGTTCCTAACTTTAGTATACTTTTTACAGTACTTTATCATTGAATTAGATTCCTTGGGTTCTATGTAGTTACCTTTTATCAAGGTAAAGAGACTTCATGGCAGCTGGGCATGGTGGTACACACCTGTAATCCCAGCCCTCAGGAGGCTAAGGCAGGATGATTTTGAGTTGGAGGCCAGCCTGGGCTACTTAAGGAGACAACAACCAAAGACCTCACAGAATTTCCATCAGTCTTGGAGGGAGCCTGGGAATTGGTCATAGGTTTACTGTGCATAGAGTTTTCTCTCCCAGCCAAGGGGAGGTCCACATCATCCGGGGATGATCAACTCTGCCTCAGCTGTTGTACAGGTTGATTCCCTCATTTGCTCCCAAATCCCTGTTCGTCCCTGGGCTCCCCATAGTCTCCATCGTCCTCATAGTTGAGTGTGGCCAGAAGACAATGGGCCTGTGATATGAAGGATAAAAAGTCTAGGAACAGGATTTTTTATATATCAACTTGGTCTCAGCGCTGACATTTACTTACTATATGACATTGGGTTAATAACTTAGCCTCTTTAAACATTAGTGTCATCCACTGGGAAATGGGAAAAATAATACCTGCTTCACAGATTTGTTTTAGGATCATATAGCTTTTGTGAAGCCTTTCCAGACATATTGTCAGCATGTTTCAGGCATATTGTCAATCTCACATTATTGGAAGGCTCATGATGCCTGGGACGTTCTGGTGAGGGTCTCTGTCCAGGGAGGGCCAGCTTCATGGTGTGTCCAGTACAGTCACACAGGGCCCCTTGCTTAGAAGGGCCCTGCATCTAGTTTAATGTTGTGCTATTGTCATCTTGGAATTGTGGATTTTTAGCCAAAGTTACCATATTTTTCACTGTGCTCACAAACTGTAGCTGGTCTAGTCCCTGGGAATGGGTCAAACTCCTATGCTGGCCTTTCTTTTGGGGAGACAGCCTACCATTGATTGCTTAGGGAATAACTCCCTTGGAGTTGCTATATAATACACTCCTAGATCTATTATGGTTAGCATCTTGTGTATGCTTATCTGTAAGTGTTCCATTTTAGAGTAAACTATACCGCCTCTCTCAGGAAATAATACTTTATGTTTTATAGGATATAAAGTCCTGAGAAGTTGGAGGGGGTGCTGGTGCAGTCAAATGATGATTTTGGAATCAGGAAAAGATCTAGGTTTCAAAAGCTTGGTGTGCCCTCTCTGGTCGAGTTCCTCAGACAAGATAATGCCTTTGTCTTACTTGGAAAATCTGTGTTGCAGGGGAAGTACATTTTATTTGCTGGTAAAATATACATCTCAGGCAAAAACATAAGTTATGTGAAGCGCCTTTCACAGAAAGTCTGGCACACAGTAGGTGCTCAGTCACCATTAATTCTCCCAGCTCTTTCCAGAAGTAACAAAAATGAGGGCACTAGGACTTACAAGCCTTGCTGCTACTAATAAAAGGAATAATATGATTTATTTTTTCACTACTGTTTGGGGAAAGGCATGTACTTCATAAATATGTATTGGAAAGTACTTAGCAAATGAGGAGAAATAATAAAAACATGTCAAAAGTAAACAGCTCCTATAAATATGTCACTTGGTAGACAAATTAGTGTTTTATTACTAGTAAATACTATTGCTTGCCGGAAAGAATTTGAGATTACTTGCACAATGGGTATATTATTGAATGCCTTTGCGGAAGGGCATGATAAAGATGAAAAATAGTGATGGTGATAATGCCGAAGGTGGAGAAAGGAGGTGTGTTGATAAGTGCCACTCAGAGGCCTTCTTGCTTCAGTGATACCCACATTATTTAGCAGTATTCCAGTGATTTAACCATCATATGGACCAGAGAGCCCAGAATAAAAGATTTCCATGGGATATCATGAATCCAGGCTGTAATTATTGGGTCCAATTAGAGGATTAAATGCACTCCCTTACAGAACTGAGCACTCAGTTTGTAAACTAGTTTACAAAAAGACATCTCAGTCCACATCACCTTTGTTCTGGACCTATTAAATTTCTGTAGCTGTAATTTATATCCAGTGAAGGAGATATCTGTTAGTGAATGCTGTACCTCCACAGCTCACACATCCATTTCAGAAATAAGGTGATGGTCAATGTTGGCATCTCAAGAGAAAAGGAAGCAGAGGGGAAAATAAAGCCTTAGAGAGAAGCAGAGAAGCCAGAATTGCATCAGGAAAGCTCCAAAAATGCCAGGCAGGAGAAAGATGGGCACATTCAGTTTAGGTGCAGGACTCTAGCAGGCCAGTCATTCAGTGCATTCCAGGTGGTGGAAAGAAGTGTTTTTGCATTCCAGCTCTGCCTTTTTCTACTTGTGTGACTTGGGGTAAATTAATGTGTAGATCCTCATTGCTGCATAGAAATAATAGTACTCAGTTTGCTGGGTTGTTTTGAAGCCTGATAATAATGATACTTGTACAGTGAAAGAGCCTGATACAGAATGCATAATATTTTTTATCTCAGTTTTCCTTCTGATATTCCTTATTTTAAAATGCAAGGGGCTTGGGCCATAGCTCAATGGCACAACACTTCCCTAGTTATGTGGTAGAATTCCTAACACCACAAAAAGAAAGAAAGAAAACACAAATTGCTCAGGAAAACTCTGGGAAGTCTTAAGAGGAATCTTAAGCATAAATCTTAAGCATAAGAAAATTATGTCGCTAGACACCAGTCAGAAAGATTAGCATTTATATGATTTTCATAACTAGACATCATCTTACCCCATACTGGCTAATGATCTCCTATGCTACCTTGGTTCTTTATGGTTTACTAAGCATTTCGTGCACTAGTTCATTTAATCCGCAGGCCAACCTGGATTTCTGTGATGAGGAAAAGAGCTCAGAAAAGTTAAGTACCTCGCTGAAAGGTACACAGCTGATGGGTGACTGCTGAGTGGCTCCTTGGTGAAGTCATTTTGATTCTACCACAGTCTTTCTCAGCAGTTCCCTCTCCTTGCTATGGTGAAAGTACCTGATGTTAGGGGACAAACACAAGATTTGACGTCCCACACACCTGGCTTTTAATACCTCCCAGCTGTAGAACGTTGAATAAACTAGCAACGGGTCTAGGTTTCTTCGACTGTGAACTGGGGAATCACCACTCCATCCTGGCATGCAGTGGGGAATAATGAGATACCAAAGCGAGGCAACTTTCAAACTTTTACTATGATAAGAGTTCAGTGATGTTAACGGACTCGCTCAAGGTCTCCAAACCGGAGTTTGGTCCAGCGGAGACTCGGACCTAGACCCTTCGCTCCTCTCGCTGAGTTGTGCGATCAATGTAACAAGAAGCCGCGGATGCCCAGTCACTGGGAAGTGACTGTCGATGGCGTGGCCCCAGCCCCGCCTCCCGAGCCCCGCCTCCGCCAGGGGGCGCGCGCGGAGGCCGCGTTCTAGCCCGTCGCGCGCCCGGCCCCTCTCTATGGTGGCGCGGGCGCGGCCGAACTGGGCGCGCTCCTGGGGGCGGGGCCTAGCTGGGGGCGGGGCCGCGCGAGGGGCGGGAGCGGCCGCGCCGGGCCGCTAGGGATGGGTGGGGGGGCCGACTTCCTGGGGCCGCCCGTGAGGATGTCGCGACTGCCCCCCAGTGCCCCTCAGCCCCGAAGACGCCGCCGCGGCGGAGTCCGTACCCCCCCTGCCTGAGGCGTCCGAGGCCCGGATCCGGCCTTTCCCCTCCCCTCCCTTCCCAGGTGCGGGCCAGGCAGGCGGTCGCGGCAGGTGAGGTGGCGGCAGTCGTGGCGCTGAGGTCCGCCGAGCGCCCGGCCTGGGATTAGGTGGGGGGGTCCAGGCTGTGGTATGGGGGCGTCTCCTGTGTGTGGGGCGCGGCCTGGGATTTCCCCTGCCCTACCAGGGTGGGGGAAGCCCTTTCCTCGCAGGAAATCTCCGCATTCGGGGCAGTCCACACCTGTCCCATTGAAAGTGCCCTCAAAGAAAGCATTTCATCCATGGGGCGGTAACTGGGGACATGTGTCCTCAACTATCGCCTGGCCCCTTACAGCCCCGCAGTCCTGCTGACATGTGGGGAAAGATGCCTCTTTCTAGGGCAGAGGAAACTGAGGCAGGTCTGCGGCGGCCTGCTTTGCCTCTTTTAAGGACTTAGCCTGTCTGCTTCCTAGAGGAGGAGACCTGCCGGCTTCTTGGAAGAGGGAGGCTGCTGGAGGAGGGAGTTTTGGAGTTTGGAGGTTTGATGGGGGAACTTTGGGGATGCGATTCCCCTCCCCCCAGGGTCTGCTGTCTGCCTCTTGGGAGTCATCTTCTGTTCACGATGTGTGTGAGGTCGCTGTTGTGTGGCCATGGCCAAGACGAGAGGGAAGTGAGGCCTCTCTCCAGCTGGCTGCCCAGGAGACATTTGACCAGGCATGGGGAAGTCTGGCTAGACCAGGGGAGCCCAGAGCCTCTGCTGGCATCTGTCTGTTCAGAGCTTGCTTTCAGACTGGCAGAAGAGACGAACAGCAGCATATTTTCTCCTTTTTGTTGGTCTGTCATTTGTTCTAGGGGAAAAAAACTGCTTGTGTAATCAAGGAAGAGTGTCCCACGCTCCTCCCAGTCTGCCACGGGTAAGGATTATTGTTAGCTCGGAAATAGGGCTTTACCCACAAGTATCACTTTGCACCCTGGTTAAAGGCCAGAGCGAAGTGATGAACAAACGTGCCCCGGTGCATGTGCCCTTCTAAGAAAGCAGTAAGGTCCTATGCATCCTTTTGACTGCTAGTTTGGAGGGCAGAGAGACTGCGTGTCACCATGGTTGTTACAACTGTTTGAGAGCCTTGTGGTTCTCCCAGTGACAGTTTACTGTATTGAAATGTGGGCAAGGCTGTTTATGTATTGTACCATTTTTCTAGGAATGGGAGTAGTCAAGGGACGTGGTTTGGGGCTGAGTTTGCATACAGAGTTCTAGGACCGGAATCTGGCCATATCGCCTCTCTATTCAGAAGATTTCAGGTTTGACAACTTCTTTATCCTTTTCCCTGATTGTATTCTCTTTCACATTCAAGGAAACTTGATGGCAAGTGCCTCTGAAACGTTATTGCATATTTGCTATTTCTGGCCTTTAAAATTCAACAGTTATGGTTTATTTAGGAGTGTTATTTTCTTAAGTTTGAGAAGGTTTGGATGTTGTGCATAACAACTGCAGATTGATGTGCAAGGATAACTAATAGCTTGATTGTGCTTAAAGACTTCTATGCAATCTAGGGCACGCACACATATTTTAAAGTCTATCTAATTACAAAGACTAGCCTGTTAAAACTGCTCATATTGATCAGCTGTTATTGTGACTGTTTAAATTGGGATCAAGGGTTGTAAATCCTCCAAATTGACCAATTTAACCAACAACTAAAATAATATGCACAAAAAGAGAAAGCTGTTCTCAGAAAGCTTAACAATTTGTTTTCAAACTTTCTCCTGGCCAAGCCATTTGATGTGACTCTGCTTGCTACCATCTAGTAGAAGTGCCTCTTAAAGGGCTTTTAAAAAGAGCAGTGGAAAAAGCATTTTCATTGACTAGAGTTTATAGTTAAAAGAGGCACAGTTTCTTTTCTAGTTATATGTGCATTGTGATGTTTAACACAGCCACATCTATCTGTAAGAGTGTCACTTGGTACTTTCTGAAAATGCCTAATATACCTAAGAACTGTTTGAGAGGCTGATTCCACCTTGAGTTTTATGCTTAGGATGGAATCTTTAATACTACTATTGTTTTAATGACAGATTTTTATACCAAACTTGTACTGGCAGTAATGTTTATTTTTGGGGGAGGAGAGAGTTCTCTTCTGCACCTTGGCATTTTATAATCTCTGCAGTACAGAATTAGGGTATAATTTAGAGTTTAATAAGAATAACATAGTTTATATTGCCATAAGTGAACTCTCAAGGGAAGCGCTGCTTCATTTTTATTATTGTTGTTTAGTTATGATTACTAGTTCCATGATACTACTGTTTAGTATTATTTTTGTGTGTGTGGTGCTGGGGATCAAACCCAGGGCTTCACACATGCTAAACAAGTGCTCTACCACTGAGCTACAGCCTCAGCCCCTTGGTTATTTTTGTTTGGCCATCGTTCTTGGTAATTACTTGGTATTTATTTAAGAAAGATTTTAGCAGTTGTAAAGACAATCTTTTCAAACACAAACACACAGACTCCTGTTCTTTAATAGAGAACTGTCCTGGTCCCTTCGTTTTGTGACTTTTATATCACTTGAAGAGCTTCAAAATCCTAAAACTAGTTGAACTCAGTAGGATATCCTATTATGTCTTACACAAAGGCCGTTTCAGATAGGTGGTAATTGGCCTTGTATATTTATAAACTTCTGCTCTCCCTGTTCCCAGGATATAACAGTTGCCATGGTCTGGACAGTGGTCATATCTAATCCTGTTAGGCCGGTCTTAGTTTAATTATCTTTTCACAGAGACGGTCATGAAGCTCCTCCTTTGCTTTTCTTATTCAGGCTGAATAGTCCACATTTTTTAAGCATTAGAGGTACTTTACATCTGAAATGGAGCTAAGCAGTTGGTTAAAAGAGTTCTCATGTTTTTAAACATTTTTCTCTTTCAAATCACGCATAAAATCTGTGCTGCTTCTGGGAGAAAACCAGTTCTTTGAATTTGATAGTAAAACAAAAGCTGGTTTTTCCAGCTTTCTACCAATAGGAAATCTTCATTAACCTTTCTTCCTTTCTGGTTTGGCCAGCACAGTGACTAGTCAGTAGTACTGAATGATGACCCAGTGGCACTGGGAGATCTTGAAGTCTCCTGAGTCATCAAAGGAAGGTCACATTGTATTCAGTGCAGCTTTAGTCTTTTTTGCTTGTTTTATTGCAAGGAGTTCCCCAAAGTCTAACACTCCTTGAAAGGTTTTGTACCTGACAATTTGAAATTGAGTCACCCAGGCATTCTTTAAAGATGCAGATATTCCAGCCCCACCTCCTGAAGATTTGATTGAATGGATAATTGATGACCTACATTTCAAAAACCTCCCTGGTACCTACCGTATTTCCAAAAAGCTCCCCAAGTGCTTTTGATATGCAGCCTAGTTTGGGAAAAGCTGTTCCGTTGCATATATGCACACACATTCTCATTCTGCCCCTCCCTTCCCCGCTCTCTGTCCTCCTCCCTTCCCTTTTTCCCCACTTCCTGCTTTCTCTCTTTCTACATATACATTTACTTTATCACCTGTATATCAAGCCCTTTGGAACTTTGAAAATTGGAATCTACTTTTCTTCCTCTTTTTTCTTTAAAAATTTTAAAATTGACATTGAACACACTGAAAATCTTTATAAATCTGTAGTCTATCTAATAGCATCATTATGTTATGCAGGATGTTTGATTTGCTAGAATAGCCCATTTCCTAGTCATGACAGATAACAAAGAGCTTTTATAACTTTTATGTAAATTGCTTTGCAGCAAGGCCTCTCTTCTGTATTATCTATCCAGAGTCATGAGGGAGGGTTTTTGGTGAAAGTAGCTCTCTTTATCCCCTGAATGGACAAATGAGTGAAAATGTGGAAACAACTGGAGGTCTGAATAGGTAGTGGAATGTCGTTATAATCAGAGTGGGATGGGAGAGGTGCCTGGGAAGTCTCTAAGATTTTAAAGCCAATGTGCCAGTTCTGTTTTTCACATCTGAAGCCTTATTGGAAATAATGTTGTTGTTGTTGTTGTTGTTAGGGGCCGTCAAGTCGGTATCCGACTCATAGCGACCTTTTGTACAACAGAGGAAACACTATTGTCAGTGCTTCTCTGCTGTTCAGAGGGTTTTCAATGGCAGATTGATTTTTGGGAGGGGGTTGCCAGGTCCTTCTCCCAAGCCTACAGCTTCTGGTGTTCCCAGGCGGTCTCCCATCCAGGTACTAACCAGGCCCCACCCTGCTTAGCTTCTGGGATCGGATGCCACAGGGCTATGGCTGCAGGCATTGGAAATAATAGATGCTTAATAAATAGTCAATAACATTTTGCCACATGTTCTTTGCTCAGTTCATAGAAGGAAGAAAAATTGCTGAAATCTAGAAGCATCTGAGTTAAAACAGAATTAGGCACTAGATATGGTAGGGAATTAAACCTGGATTTAGGAAATAGACTAACCTTGTTTTGAATCCCAGTGCCTCCACTTCCTGGCTGCACTAGTGTAGGCAAATTACTGAACCTCTGTAAGGTTTATTTTCTTCAAAATGAAAAAATCTGGTAGAATTCTTTTGTGCGTGTATATGTGTTACTTAGGGGTTGAACCTAGGACCTCACACATTCTTTGCAAGTACTATACCACTGAGCTGCACCTCTAACCCATTCTTTTCCTTTCTATTTTGAGAAAGTGTCTCACTAAGGTAGCAGGCTGCCTCTGGCCTCGAACTTGCCATCCTCCTGCATCTGCCTCCAGAGTTGCTAGGATTACAGGCCACCATACCCCACTCTGGTAGGATTGTTATGTGGATTAATGTACATTCTTTGTACATTGAAGGCAACTCAATAAATGTCCCTTTTCCAGTTTTTTCTCGTGGGACTTTTATTCTGTAGGCTTAAGATATCTATCCATCTATTTATTTGTTAGTTTTTTGATACAGGTTCTTGCTGTGTGGTCCAGGATGGCCTGGATCCTCCTGCGTCAGCTTCCTGAGTCCTGGGATTACAGACATGTGTCACCACACCTGGGTTTTAGGTATCCTTTTAAGTCCAGCCTTCTTTGTATGTCTTCCAGGAATACGACTCAATCAGCTATTGTAGGAAGTGTATGAAAGAGTGAGGAGCAGAGAATAAGAGGAATGAGCCATAGGACAATTAGCAATACTTTAAAAGAAGTTTTCAGAATGAATGTAGTTTTGCACATGCCCAGAGTTACTATCTGTTGTTGTTGTTAGGTGCCGTGGAGTCGGTATCTGACTCATAGCGACCCTCAGGGTTTTCAATGGCTGACTGTTTCGGGATTGCCTTGGGAGTGGATTGCCAGGTCCTTCTCCCATTTTTGCGGTGCTGGGACTTGAACTCGGGACTTCAGAGACTGCAGCGCAGCGCTCTACCCACTGAGCTAAATCCCAGCCCCAGTTACTATCTAGAGGAATAAATTAATAACATTACCCAGTTCTGCTGTATGTATTTGGAAGGTAGCTCAGAAACTCTGATTAGGCTAGGAGGCCTTGAGGGACATTCCATTAAGTAGTACCTGGCATCCATTTCTTTCTTTATCTTCAGTTCTTCCTTTTGGTCTTTTTTCTACCCTTCTCCCTTTTTCCTTCTTTCATGCTGCCCTGCCTTCAGACTTGCTAGTCATGCCATAATAATCACAGGCTGGGATCCTGGAACTGGAGGCTAAAAAGAGGTTGCTGGTTGCTAACACCTGTCTCCTAGCTAAATGAATAGGCTCTTTTGTGGGCAGGATGTTAAAGAACTGACTAGTGCAATACTGGCTTAACAGGCTTATTAATGATAGAGCGTATGTAAATCATGGAGTGATTTAAAGTCATTTTAGAGACTTGTTTCTTATACTATATATTTATTTTTTATATTGGATTGTGATGTAAGTTGATTTTTTGCATATAAACTATGAATCTGCTTATGCCTAAACAGACTAATTTCTGTCATATTGATTGGGAATCATTTATATTCTATAGAAGTTCCTACCCTTGAGGGCCTTTGTATTGTTCGGTAAATGTCCAGTGTATAATACAATTAAAGTTTTGTTCATTGAGCTGCTGACATAATTAGTTTAATTTCTGCTCCTTTATATATTCTTGTTGGCAGCTGGAAACTTAAAATACTGGATGTTGCATGAAACTGCTTTTTTGAGGGGTGATTTTAGTGTCATTTGAATGGACTTGGGCCCCAGGGTACATTTTTAAAGATGCCTTATTCAACTTTCCTGTAATAGTCTCTTTCTCTATAGAATTAATGTATTAAAACACATAATCGGCTATTTAAGCATTCAGAAGAGACAGTGTTTGGCCTTTTACCCCGTGATTATATTTTTTTCTACATCTCTTTTGAGGAAATGTGGGTAATTTTTGTAAACTCTTAAGTATATTACAGTTACAAGGCCATGTGAACTTTTGCAAAGACTGGAAATTGGAGTGGTTTTCTCTGATAAGCTGTTTTATTTAATTCCCTCCCCAAATGGTTGGTATGCTCTTTTTAGATCATAGTATTTGCAGACTTGATGTGAAAGTGGAAAGGCTGTGATGCCTGGTAAATCCTTTCATAATTTTTCTGTATGTTTTCAAGAAATGGCTTTAGTCTTCAGCAGCTGCACTTGCTCTCAAGAAGACTTTACATTTAATTACTGTAATCCTCACTTGATTTCCTACAGGAGTCTTATATTCTTACCAGGTTGCTGATTTCATGGCTATGACCTACACAGGTTTTTACCTGGGTTAAGGCTGGGTTTTTTTTTTTTTTTTTTTTTTTTTTTTTTTAGTGAAAAGTGACCTTGGTCTGGTAATTTATCTGTTGTCCTCTCCTATAGATACAGCAAAACCTTCCTGCTCTCTCAGCAGCTTTCAGCTGTTCCCCTCCCTGTGCTGAATTTGAACAGATTTGAGTTTTTTAAATTATTTTTTGAGACAATAGAGTTGTGCTGTGTTGTCCAAGCTGGTGGGCTCAAGTGATCCTTCCACTTCAGCCCCCAGAGTAGCTGTGAATTTTTTATTTGGTTGGGCTAGTGATATATGACTTTGTAAAGCGGTTCCGGGGCTGGGATTTAGCTCAGTTGGTAGAGCGCTGAGCTGCAGTCTCTGAGGTCCCGAGTTCAATTCCCAGCACCACAAAAATGGGAGAAGGGCCTGGCAATCCACTCCCAAGGCAATCCCGAAACAGCCATTGAAAACCCTATGAGGGTCGCTATGAGTCGGATACCGACTTGACGGCACCTAACAACAACAACAACAAAGCGGTTCCACTCTGAAGCTACAGGTTGGTTAAGTCTTCATCTCCTAGTTTAACATGGCTTTTCTAGAACTGTATCTACAGGTATGGTTTATTGTCTCTTGGATGTGGAGTGATTGGGGATCCCTGGAACAGCCCTTTGTTACCACTTGGCTAGTTCCAAAGAGTAGAGGAAGCCTGCTCCAATTGAAACCAGTATGATTTGCTCAAACGTTTTAACTGCCTTGATCCTCTTTAAAGAAATACGCCCAGTCATCCTGAAACATACCTGGAAGTTAGGCAAACTGGAGGCTCTGCTAGTCTCTGATTGCTTAAATGCATTTCATTAGTAATCGGCGCCATTTTTTATTTGCAACTGCTGGATTATGTTAAAAGATGTGAAAGAAAGAAAAAAGAACCTTTAAGTAAATTTAGAGCATCCTTCTCTCCCACCCCACCTTGACCCTTCATTTGCTTTGGAAAATCTTTCTGGTCTTAGTACTGATCACTTGTATACAGATTTAGTGGCACATGATGCAATAAATTTTATCTTACAATATATAGGAAAGCATGTGTTTCCCCTTCCGTGGCATTTTTTGGCAAATCTTCCCATTCCTTTTACTTTCATAATGATTAAAGATACCTGCTTCAGAAATAACACAAGCTTCATCCTCTGTTGACTTCCATCCTTCTCCCAGGCCTTGAGCTGAAGGTGCAGAGTGAATTGCAGTTAGGCTGGATTATATCACCTCTTAATCATGCTACATTATTTTACACAGTATGGAAGAAGATTAACTAGAGCATAAGCTTTATTTGGAAATGCTAGACAGAGGAGTGCTCTAACTTGTGGAAAGAGGGCAGAGTGTTTTCTGGGGCTCTAGCAGGGGTAGGTCAGCCACAGTTCAGCTAGTTTGAGGAATCCTTAAATTGAGGCTAGGTCTCAGAAGAGAAAGGAATTGTTTTAACAGATAAGCAGCCATTGTTTGGGCACTTTGGATTTTTATCCAGGGATTAAGAGGAACAGGGGCTAAAATTATATGCAAGAGGGTGGGAAGGAATAATTTTGGGGATAAGGATTTAAATAGTACACAGTAGAATGTTCTTTGTTCTCCGAGTTCATAAATTTGTCCACTTTTATTTCAGTGTTTTGGGCAAGACTGAGTTCATGTGCCATTCTTGATCATTTTATCATATACTAATAGTTTGCATAATCTTTCTGTGTCAGAGCTGGAGTCTACCTTAGCTAGTGTTTACTGAGTGGGTGACAAGAGGGGAGTCAGAATATTCCTAGAGAGGTTGGCTAAGTGCCCTCACCTTCCTGTTCCACCCTTGGCCACATGGTTGGACTGAGTACTCAGGCAACTTTGAATCATCACCCCAACTCCCACTGACCTAGCTTTGCATTTCCCAAACTCTCCACTGTGGATAGCTGCAGACCAGCAGCTTGAGGAACAGTGACTGTGAACCACCAGTTAATGGGGGGCATAAAAATGACAGGAGTTCTGCAGTTTCTCTTCCAGGTAGTACAGAACTAGTTTAGCATGGGGGAGGCTCTGGGTTTGATCCCCAGCCCTCCCTTTGTCTCCCCAAAAAGCCTCTAGTTTTTTGGGGGAAGAGAATTGGTATAAAATTCAAGTATTCTAAACATAATGTCAAGAAAGCCAGGTTTTGCTGCATAGCATGTAATTTAAATCTTTGGCTTTTAATTTTTTTTTATTTTTGCTTTTTTGGGAGGTGGGGTGGGGCAGGGGTTGAGACAGGGTCTTGCTGTGTACCAGGCTGGCCTTGAACTTGTGATCCCCCTCAGCCTTTCAGGTGCTGGGATTACAGGCATGTAGTTAAAGGTTTATGTGTATTTTAATATTATTTGATTCTCCCAACCAAACATCACTTTTTAAAATGGGAAAAAGTTATAATTTGCTGTTACATATTACATACATTATAAAAACATATTAAAAGGTAAGCTGGGAGCTGTGGCTCATGTCTGTAATCCCAGCAATTTGGGAGATGGAGGCAGGAGGATCGCAAGTTTGAGGCGAGAGTCAGCCTGCATAACTTAGCGAGACTCTATCTTAAGATAAAAAATAAAAAATGGGCTAGGGGTGCAGCCCAGGGGTCAAACACTTACAGAGTATGTGTGAGGCCCTGGGTTCAACCCCTAAGTACCGAAAAAAAAAAAAGAGCGTATTATAATGTACTTTCTGTAAGTTTTAATATGCTGATATAAAAATTATTTTTCTTTAAATAACTTCTTCATTGGAGATTACGTATAAATTGTGACCTTTAAAGCTTTAGTAAAGTATATATTTCTGCCATAGATCTCAAATTTTGATGTGCATCAAAATCTCCTTGTTGTTTATAAAAAGTGCAGGTTCCTGGTTCCTAGCCCAGGCCTATAGAATCAAAGTGCTTGGGAATGAGGTTGGGGCATCCTGATATAGCTTATCTCTAGTTCCTATTTGGAGACAGTATTTCTGTGGGGAAAGAAACTGCACATTTAAAAAAACAAAAAACAAAAATAGTTGAGAAATGCTGGTGTTAGTTGGTTGCCTTTATTTTGCAGAGGAAGAATTTAAGGCACAGAGAAATGAAGAAATTCGGACTTACCTAGCCTGCAACTAGTTGGCTGCTGTCTCCTGATTGATACTCTTCCTTTTAGACTGCATTATGGTGCCTCCTTAATTGGTTTCTCTACTTGCCTCTAAATCAGAAGCTATAAGATAGAACAAGGGTGCTTGGATCCCTTCAGAACAATAATGACTGACTTGACACTTAGGGACATGAAAAGTTAGTGTTTCTTAACCTGTCTGTGGTGAAGGACCAGCTTTATAAAGGTTTTTTTCCTCTAGTCTGTTCCCACCTAGTATATGTGTTGTTGTTGTTGTTGTCGTCGTTAGGTGCTGTCGAGTCAGTATCCGACTCATAGCAACCCTCATAGGGTTTTCAATGGCTGACTGTTTTGGGATTGCCTTGGGAGTGGGTTGCCGCGTCCTTCTCCCATTTTGCAGTGCTGGGACTCGAACTCAGGACCTCAGAGACTGCAGTGCAGCGCTCTACCAACTGAGCTAAATCCCAGCCCCAGTATATGTGTAATGTACAAGAAAAATGAGTTACCAGAAAAATCTGTGTCTGTAGATGTCAGAGCAATGTTAGAGTGATATGAGTTTCCAAGTACTCACTATGATTTTCTCTTGATCTTGACATGGACTTGCACACTTTGAAAACATCATTCTAGGTGGTTCTGAGTATATTTTAGGAAATTGACATCACAGGTCCTTGATCATTTTCTTCTTGGTGCACCCTCCCCACCCCGCTAGTAACAGAAGAAACCAACTGAGAACTTCCATTTCTCACAGAGAAGTTCCATCATTTGACCTAGTAAATTCCTAGGTCAGAACCACAATTTTAATCCCACTGGGGGCCTTGATGTTTTTGAAAGTGCCTCTATCTTCAATATACTTAAGAGTACATTGATAGAACTTGTATTTGGTGCCTGTATCAGGAGGCATATTCAGCTCTTTGACTGAACATTAAAAAGGAGTCTCCACCTTCTTGGAGTGTAATTTAACTCAGCAACTAATAACAATTCCTAAAGATGGGAAACAAAAAATAAAATTTTGGTGTGTGCAGTTTTTTTGAGGCTCTTCAGTTTCTGTTTGCTTTCCAGAAGCCTTTCATAAGTAGTCTCGTTAGAAACATTGCTAATTTGTATGGCCATAATGTCAAAAGTAATGTGGGTTTGGGTTTCTGGGGAAAATCTCTCTATGCATACTCTTAGTTCTGGTTTGATTGTTTAGTTGGATGAAATGTCAAACTTGATAGATTATTGGAGTGTTATTTTGGTAGTTAAACAATAATGAAACTGTTTGGATGTTTGCAGGGAACACTGCTTCCTGTGTCTGGACTTTGCACTGGAGAGTTTCAATTGTTCAGAAGCAGGACTGGTTAGAAAATGTAGCTTCTGTGGCTTCTGACACAGCTGTCTAAACTCGTGGCTATACTGGGGCCTTTGGACAAGCATTGCTTAATGCTTTTGGAAACAATTTGTGTTTCTGATTCCAGGAGTTCCTATGGTTGTTCTCTGAACAGACAAACTAGAAAGGGGAGAAAGGTATTGCATGTGTCCAAGTTATTCAAGTGAAAAAAAAATTTTTTTAAGCATCTTTGGAACAGATCCCCTCCAAACTAACGAAAAGTGGCTTATGGGACTGTTGACCTCTTGGGCCTTTCTTTCCTAGTTAATGACTAGTCACTAGAATAGCATGTTGTCAGGCCTAGCCTGGTGCCAGCCTGCAAAGGGTTTTGCTTATTATAACCTTGATTAGGAAAGAGGGGTGGGGCACATGAGTGAGGGTACAGATAATTTTGAAAGTGTCTCTGCACTATATGAAGTCTTGAATCTTCACTTTGAAAATTGCATTTACTGATGGATGTAATAAAGGTGTCTTTACCAACAGTCCCTTTCCTATTAAAATCATGTTGGCCACAGGAACTTGGCAATATGTTGGGTATGCTCAACAGGATTTATATTTTACTCATTCCATTGTGTGAGATCAGACTTTTTTTCTGAATGAAATTGTATGTATTCTTCAACTGGAGTCAGGAGAAGGCTTTTCTTGTCTAAAAGTAAGAGAGAATTTTGTGTAAGACTGATCAAAAGATTGCCATTTCTTTTGCTATGTGATACTTACCTTTGTGCCATATTTTACTTGTATAAAAAATACAACACATTATGCTCAATGGTACGGTGCATTCCCAGTGTATATAAGGATCCGGGTTCATTCCCCAGCACAGACACACACACATACACACAAGTACCAACATTTACTGTGAGCTTTCTGTGTGCCAGAGATTTTACTGTATTGACCCATTAACTGTTTTAATCTTCCCAACAATCCTGTAAGTTTTTTTTTTTTTTTTTTTGTTGTTGTTGTTGTTAGGTGCAGTCAAGTTGGTATCTGACTCATAGCGACCCTCATAGGGTTTTCAATGGCTGTTTTGGGTTTGCCTT
The DNA here is from genome assembly GCA_007922755.1 of Pedetes capensis. Taxonomy (NCBI): domain Eukaryota; kingdom Metazoa; phylum Chordata; class Mammalia; order Rodentia; family Pedetidae; genus Pedetes; species Pedetes capensis. The sequence goes on from VMDO01005557.1 coordinate 32,185, forward strand.
GGGAGTGGATTGCCAGGTCCTTCACCCATTTTTGCGGTGCTGGGAATTGAACTTGGGACCTCAGAGACTGCAGCGCAGCACTCTACCAACTGAGCTAAATCCCAGCCCTTTGTTGTTATTAGGTGTTGTTAGTTAGGTTCAACTCATAGGGACCCTATGTACAACAGAACAAAACACTCCCCAATTCTGTGCCAGGCACATTGTATTATTTATGTTTAAGCCCATTATTGCAGCCATTGTGTCAGTCCATCTACTTGAGGGTCATCCTTTTTTTTTTTTCCCTTTGGTTGATACACCACTCTCCCAAACATAATGTCCTTCTCCAGGAATTGGTCCCTCCTGACTACATGTCCAAAATACATAAAACCCAGTCTGGCCATCCTTGCTTCCAAGGAGCAGTCTGGCTGCACTTTTTTTAGGATGGGTCTGTTGGTTCTTTTGGCAGTCCATGTTATATGCAATATTTGTCTCCAGCACCATAATTCAAAAGCATCAATTCTCCTGTCTCTCTTATTCAATGTCCAGCTTTCATAAGCACATGACGTGAGTGAAAATACCATAGCATGAGTCAGGCGCACCTTCGCCTTTGTTGTGATGTCTTTGCATTTCAATACTTTAAAGAGGTCTTTTGCAACAAATTTTCCCAGTGCAACACATTTTTTGATTTCTTGATTGCTGCTTCCGTGGATGTTGATTGTAGAACTTATGAGGTAGGTTCTTGAGGTAGGTAGATACTGTAAAGGTCTACCTCCCAACCACCAGGCTACAGTTGTCTCCCACTCTTTCAGCTCAGCTAGTATGATTGCTTTTTGGAATGGGTCTTCACAGATAGATTTCATTTCATATAATGCAGGTTTAAAACTGTCTTTTTGTATATGAACCTCATGTTTGGAATTTAAAAATTATGTTAGTCATATTGGTTTCTTGTTTTACTGGTTTAGTTCTATTAGTATGGAAACATTGTTTTATAATTTAATCCCTGGTTCTAAAATTTAAAATGTATTTGATAAGCCAGCCAGCCACTTTTACAAGCAAGTTTCCTTGTTTGTCAATAGCCTTCCCTACAGATTGATGCCTACATAAGATAACGTAGATCTTAGTGCCCAAGGGTCTCATGCTATAAGTGATATTAGTGGAATAAATGGTGACAGATCAGTTTCAGGAAGAAATCGTAATCAGTATAGAAAGTAAAACTTGGGTATTTGGGCTTGAGTGAAATGGTGTGCTCTGAGAATTACAGAGGGAGCATCATTTAAATTCCACTAACCTCTGCCTACCATGTGCAAGGCCCTGCTAGGTAGCAACTGTCCAAAATGTCACATTCTTACATTATGGAAACTGCCATGAGGCTTCTGTAAGTAAAACTATTTGCAGTAAGAAGCCTGTCTAATGTGAGGTACCCTATCTACTGAATACCTCTTGCACAATTTACTTGTCCAACTGCAATGATCTTCAGATGTTTTTGATATCAAGCAGGGTGCTCTGACTGCCTTTTGTTGTTGTTAGGTGCTGTGGAGTTGGGTCTGACTCACAGTGACCCTCATAGGGTTTTCAGTGGGTGATTGTTTCAGGATTGCTTCAGGAGTAGATTGTCACATCCTCTTCCTGTTTTTGTAGTGCTGGGAATTGAACCTAGGGCCTCAGACAGTGCAGAGCAGCACTCTACCAATTGAGCTACCCCCAACTGCCTACTGAGTTGAACTGCAGTGACAGTTCATTCTGCCTGGGTTACTTCTGCTGCCTTCTGGCCCATTGCTCACTGTTTTGGAGGAGATCAGGTAAAAATGCCAAGAGGGATATGGCACAAGTAATGCCTGAATATGGGGCTGGGATTTGGCTCAGTGGGTAGAGCGCTGCGCTGTAGTCTCTGAGGTCCCGAGTTCAATTCCCAGCACCACAAAAATGGGAGAAGGACCTGGCAATCCACTCCCAAGGCAATCCTGAAGCACTCAGCCATTGAAAACCCTATGAGGGTCGCTATGAGTCGGATACCGACTCGATGACACCTAACAACAACAACAACAACAATGCCTGAATATATTTCAGGTAGTTGGGCCAGCCAATGCCTTCAAGGCAGCTTCCACTTCTTCCTTCAGTACCATTGGTTCCTTATCATATGCAACCTCTTGAAATGGTTGATTATCCACCTTTTTTTTTTTTTTTTTTTTTTTTTTTGGTATAATGGTTCTGTGCATTCCTTCCATCTTCTTTTGGTGCTTCCTGTGTCATGTAATGTATTCTCCATCGAATCCTTCATTATTGCCTCTTGAGGCATGAATTGTTTTTCTGCAATTCTTTAAGCTTGAGAAAAACAGTGTGTTCTTCCCTTTTGGTTTTCTATTTCCACCTCTTTGCACATGTCATAATGTTTGATTTTGTTTTCTTGAGCTGCCCTTTGAAATCTTCTGTTTAGTTCCTTAATTTCATCATGTCTTCCTTTTACTTTAGTTGCTTGACGTTCAAGGGCAAGTTTCAGAGTCTCTTTTGACATGTAATTTGGTCTTTTCCTTTTTTCCTGTCTCTTTAATAACCTTTTGCTTTCCTCATGAATGTCTTTGATGTTATGCCATAACTCATATGGTCTTCAATCATTAGTATCTAATGCATCAAATCTGTTCTTGGGGTGATCTCTGAACTCAGGTGGGATATACTTAAGGTCATATTTTGGCTCTTGTATACTTGTTTTAATTTTCTTCAGTTTTAGTTTGAACCTGCATATGAACAGTTGATGGTCTGATCCACAGTACTTCGTCTTGTTCTGACATTGCATATTGAGCTTTTCCATCATCTCTTTCCACAGATGTGGTCAGTTTGGTTTGTGTATGTTCCATCTGGTGAATTCCATGTGTATAGTTGCTGTTTATGTTGGTGAAAAAAATGTATTTGCAATGAAAATGTCATTGGTCTGACAAAATTCTATCATGTGATCATGCCATAGTATTTTCAGTTACATCATATGGTTGTGAAAGCTGGACATTGAATAAGAGGGACAGGAGAATTGATGCTTTTGAATTATGGTGCTGGTGACAAATATTGAATATAACATGGACTGCCAAAAGAACCAACAGATCTGTCCTAGAAGAAGTGCAACCAGAGATGCTCCTTGGAAGCAAGAATGGCTAGACTGGGTCTGACATATTTTGGATATGTTGTCAGGAGGGACCAATCCCTGGAGAAGGGCATTATGTTTGGGAAAGTGGTGGGTCAAGGAAAAAAAGGAAGACTTTCAACTAGATGGATTGACACAGTGAATGTAACAATGGGCGTAAACATAAAAGAGGTCATGTGCTTGGCACAGTGTCAGAGAGTGTTTTGTTCTGTTGTACATAGGGTGGCTATGAGTTGGACCTGACTCTGATGGTACCTAACAGCAAGAAGTTGGGCCAGGAATTGTTCTGTATTTAAAAAATCTTTTTTTTTTTCTTTCCTAGCGTAGTAAGAGACTACAAAATAGTATGCAACATGCTGTGCTTTATAAACTTTCCACCTTTCTTAGTTCTGTATACTCACTGGACAGTTCACTGGGTAATTCCACTTTTCTTCTTCTTCTTCTTTTTTTTTTTTTTTTTCAGCACTAAGTAATTGAACCCAGGGCCTTGTGCATGCCAGGCAAATGCTCTACTGCTGAACTGCACCCCTAACACTTTCTTTATTTTTTATTTTGAGATAGAGTCTCGTTAGATTGCACAGGCTGCCTCTGGACTTGAATTTGCAATCCTCCTGTCTCAGCCTCCCAGGTTGCTGGGATTATAGGTGTGTGCCACAGTGCTCAGTTTCATTTAACTTCTTATTTTGAGATGATTATAGGTTCAAAGACAGTTGCAAAAATAGTGCAGGATTCCCATATATTCTCCATCCAGTTTCCCCCAGTGGTTACATCTTGTTTAGCCATAGTGCAATATTAAAACCAGTAGATAACATGGTACTGTGTGTGTGTGTGTGTGGTTCCGTGCCATTTCATCCTCTGTAGATTAGTGTAAGTACCACCACAATTAAGATCCAGAACTATTCTATCAGCACACAGCTCTTCCTTGTGTTAGCCCTTTATAGTCAAATACATTTACTTTCCTTCACCATCCCTAATCCTTGACAACCGGTAATCTCCTTATTTCTTTTATGTTCTAATTTCAGAAATGTTACAGAAACAGATTCCTGACAGTATATGACCTTTTGTGATTGGCATTTTTCACTTAGCATGACACCCTCTATCCAAGTTGTATGTAGGAACGGTCTGTTTCCTGTTCTTGCTGTGTAGTAGTCTGTGGTATGGATATACCACAGTCTATGTAGCCATTCGGGCTGGGATTTAGCTCAGTTGGTAGAGCACTGCGCTGCAGTCTCTGAAGTCCCAAGTTCAATTCCCAGCACCACAAAAATGGGAGAAGGACCTGGCAATCCACTCCCAAGGCAATCCTGAAACAGTCAGCCATTGAAAACACTATGAAGGTCTCTATGAACAACAACAACAACATGTAGCCATTCACCCATTGAAGGGCATGCTGGTTGCCATGACTTTGGGGCTATTACAAATAAAGCCAGTGTGAATGTTTGTACACAGGTACGTAGAGACAAATTTTAATTTCTCTGGGTAAATGCCCAGAATAGGTCTTATGGTAAGGGTACATTCAGATTGCTTTTTCTTCTTCCTCCTTTTCCTTTTTCTTTCATCTTCTCTTACTTTTTTTTTTTTTTATTTGGGGGTCTGTCTCACTATGTTGCCCAGATTTGCCTTGAATTTGTAATCTTACCCCCTAAGCCTCCTGAGTGCTGGGATTACAGGTGTTGTGCTACCACGCCCAGCTAAGTATATTCAGATTTCTAAAGACACTGGCAAGCTCTTCCAGAGTAGCTGTTCCACGTTACAGTCCTACCAGCAATGTATGACATATACTTTTGTTTGTATTCTTGATATTGTTACCCTCAGCCTCTTTTTTACTTTTTATTTTGAGATGGAGTCTCACTATATTATGCAGGCTGCCTCTGGCCTCAAACTTGTGATCCTCTTGCTTCTGCCTCCCAAGTTGCTGGGATTATAGGTGTGTGCCACTGCATCTGGGCTGGGATTTAGCTCAGTTGGTAGAGTGCTGCTCTGAAGTCTCTGAGGTCCCGAGTTCAATGCCCAACACAGCAAAAATGGGAGAAGGATGTGGCAATCTACTCCTTGGGCAGTCCCGAATATGAGTCGGGCACGACTTGATGGCACCTAATAACAAGCCACTGCGCCTGGCTGATATGTTACCATTTTCAATTATAGCTGTTCTAATGGGTGGTATATATGGTTCTTTTCTTTTTCTCTTTCTCTTTCTTTTCTTTTCTTTGTTTTTTTCTTTCTTTTTCTTTTTCCTATGCTAGGAAGTGAACACAGGGCCTGTTGCATGCTAGGCAAGTGCTGTCCAACTGAGCTACATCCCTAGCTTCAGTATATCTGATTTTCAGGTTCATCACATTACTTAGTAAACTGATTTGACCTACAAAGATCTTGAGTTTTGTGTGTTTAGTCCTCCTTCCATGTGATTTTGCCTCTGTGCAGTGTGGGAAGGGTCCATTGACTTACTTTTTAACCCCTTGCTATAGTTTCCTTGAAAGTAGGAGCCAAAACTAATTCTCTTTATCCAGCAGTACCCTGTACTGCAGTGTGATTCCCAGATTGTGAATTTCTTAGTAAGTCTTTATAAATTTGCCTTCATGACTATAGCCTCAAAATTTGGCTCAGAAAGGCCCTAAAACTTTGTTCAAATTGTTTTATTTGTCACATGGTACTTTATTTCTGATAAAAATCAGTTAGCTTAAACTGCTGATTTAAAATACTAAAAACTGGCACAAAAGTGTGTGTGTATCAATCAGATGGCAAATCCTTATTCCTACTGGAAGTAACTACTGTTAAATGGTTCTAGACTTTTTAAATACATGTAGTTTGTATCTCTCTTTGTGTATTTGTATATATATGTAAGTATGTTAGTGTGTGTATCACATATTTCTAAATATATATTTCTCACTTGCTATTCACGGTGCTTTTTTCCTAAATGGGCAGTTTATTATGGAAATTTTGCTTGTATATTAAGGGAATCGCCCCCCCCCCCACCCCGCCCGTACTGTTGGGGGTTGAACTCAAGGCCTTGCCATGGTAGGTAAGTGCTCTACCACTGAGCTATATTCCCAGCCCCTTTTTTATTTTATTTTGAGATAGGGTCTTGCTGAATTGTACTGGGTTCCTGGGTTCCTCTGGCCTCAAACTCATGATCCTCCTGCCTCAGTCTACCATGTTGCTGGGATTATAGGCATGCGCCAGATTGCTCAGCCCTTACAAGTTGTTTTTTTTTTTTTTAAAGCGTTTAATGCCTGGGACAGAGCTTAAGGTTCCTTTCTCTAACTCTCTTTGTTCTGTTGTAAAAATGATGAGACAGGTATCTTTTTAAAAAAATTTGTGTTGTAAATGTTTGAAACTGGTACATAAAAAATTATAATATGTATAATATATGTATAATAAAAGTTATACATATTTATGGGGTTGTTGTTGTTGTTAGGTGCCCTCAAGTCAGTATCTGACTCATAGAGACCCTACATACAACAGGTGAAACACTATTGTCAGTGCTTCTCTGATGTTCATAGGGTTTTTAATGGCAGATTGATTTTTGGGAGTGGGTTGCCGGGTCGTCTCCCAAGCCTACAGCCCCTGGTGTTCCCAGGTGGTCTCCCATCCAAGTACAAACCAGGCCCAACCCTGCTTAGCTTCCGAGATCTGACGGGATCAGATGCCACAGGGCTATGGCTGCAGGCATTTATGGGGTACCATGTGCTATTTCAACACATATATTACATTTTATAATGTTTAAATCAGGGTAAACATATCTATCGCTTCAAACATTTATCATTTCTTTATGGTGAAAACATTCAAACAGCCGGGCGCAGTGGCGCAAGCCTGTAATCCCAGCGGCTTGGGAGGTGGAGGTGGCAGGATCGCAAGTTCGAGACCAGAGGTTGTCTGCGTTACTTAGTGAGACCCTGTCTCAAAAAGTAAAAAAATGGGCTGGGGGCGCAGCTCAGTGATCCAGCACTTGCAGAGCATGCAGGCGCGAGGCCCTTGGTTCAACCCTCAGTACTGCAAAACAAAAACAAAAACAAAAACAAAAACATTCAAACAGTACGTATCATTCTCTGTAGTTACCCTGCTGTACAATAGCATTCAAGAACCTCTTAACTACAATTTAGTGCTCATTGATCAATGTCTCCTTATCTTTCCCTCCCCTTACCTTTGAAAGACCTAAAGAAAATCATTTTTATTCCTTCTTACGTGGGATTGGGTTTAAGTAAGACTCTAGTTTTATTTGCCAGTAAATCAGTAGAATCCTGGATGTTAGGATGTATCTATCCACTTTATTATAAATAATGCAAGGCTGATTTGATGATGTGATCTTTTGCAGAACTGTGGGGGAAGCGCAGACTGTGAGCACAATGGTCTTTAGAGAATGTACAGTCCTTTGGGTATTGTCTGCTCATCAGCTGCTTAGATGGAGTGTTTCCTTAAGTGCTACCAAAATGCACAGTTCAGTCTTTATTCTGAAGTCTCTCCTCTGTCTTCACGCCCTCTTCCATTACTTTGATTACCTTGATGGGACATTCAAGCCGTGTAGTTGTATCCTTTTATTTCCATAGCCTAGACAAGCCAGTTTGACAATTAACTGCAGGGGAACAGGTAATCGTATCTACTTGGCTAGAAGTCAGTCTTCAAGATGAAACACATGTCAACAAAAGTAACTTCATCCTGTGGCATTTTTAGTGGAAACCAGGGTGAAAGGAAGTTTGACTCACAGGAGGCAGGACATGGATGTGAGAGGGAAAGAATATGTGACTGTGTGTATTGGGGGAGGAGAAGAATCCAAATATGTACAGTAAAGAGGAATTATGAATTCAGGGAATCTGCAAAGTTGAGTTTCAGAATCTTTCTGACAGGAAGGTTACTGGGACAAAGCAAGTAATAGGATATGAGCCTATAGTCACTTCATTATGAAGCTGTTAGAGTTTAGGCGATAGTTTGATGTCAGGGGCCTTTCCCCTATTTCTTTTCAGTATTAGCAGCTCAGGAAGAAAACTAAGAAAGAGCCTCTTGTAGAAAATTACACCCATCAAATGGTTCCAAGATTTCCATTGCCAGGTTTCTGAAATGAGCTTGCCCAAGACAGCAATTTGATCACGTTGCTGACTTCCTTTCTCCCAGTCTTGTCATCAGGCTCTCAGAGTGTGTCCTGACAGCTTTGGATTTTTCCTGGTCTTGCACGCTTGCTACTTTTTCAATTACTGCCATATACGAACTTAGTATTTCATTGTGCCCGAGGCAGGCAGTTGCTAGACTCTTGATATTGGATACCTTTCCTGAGCTATGAAGTATTAGACCATAGTGGATAATAAAGTGCCCACAATTACATTATAGAACAGATTCTGGTAACTGTACCTGCGGGGACAGACTGGGTTGGTGTGCCTTTGGCTGTTTGGGGGTTTTGCAGCAAAGTGCTGTGAAGCATGTTGGGCCTCGGCGCTGCCAGTTCCTATATATGGACATGAAAGTGGCTTCTTAAAGATTAAAGGGACTGCCTGGTCCTTCTGGCCCCAAGCTAGAATGATCTCCGCCATGGCGACGGCCTTTGTCTCCCAGGAGAGGCCATTTTATACAACAGGTTTGTGCTTTCAAATGTTACAGTGAGCTGCCATGGCTGATGCTGTGGCGATAAGTTGACATCTGGGCACTCTCAAGACATGTGAGCTATATAGCATCCCTTGGTTTGGATTTCTGGGTAAAATTGCCTCATCAGGAAGTCAAAAGCCTCAACTTTCAATTGTCCGTTTGGGGGAGGTTTTCTTCTTTGTTTCATTTGACTATTCTGTTGAATCAAGTGAACTTTAATTTTCACAGCCATAAAAATTCCATTGAGCCCCTTGTTCTGCATCCCAGGTGTGAAAATGTCTCTGTGTAACAAGTTTGTGGGTGACAGCTAAAATCCTTAATAGCAGTTAGGATAATTTTCTCTGGAGGCTTGAGAAAATAAACAGTGGCCCAAGGAATAAAATAAATAACAATTCAGTGATAGTCTTTGTGGCTCCTGTGGGTGAGAGGACTGCCGCTTAGGATCTGCTCAGTGTGACTGCTGTTCAGTGTGGTGATCTTAGAAAAAAGTTCATTTTACTCTGAGTACTACTTAGGGAAAATAGCTATGATCTGCCTCTCAAACACAGTCCAAGGCCTGTGTATATCAGAATTGTTAGCAGGAGAGAGATGCTTATTTAAAATTCAGATTCTGGGGCCTTCATCCACTTCTCTTAATTCAGAGTGGCTAAGGGACCGGGATGAGAAATGATCTTTCTTTCTTTTTTTTTTTTTTTTGGTGGTACTGGGGGTTGAACCCAGGGCCTCGCACTTGCATGCTCTGCAAGTGCTGGATCACTGAGCTGCACCATCAGCCCATTTTTTTACTTTTTGAGACAGGGTCTCACTAAGTTACACAGACTGCCTCTGGTCTTGAACTTGCAATCCTCCTGCCTCTGCCTCTCGAGCTGCTGGGATTACAGGTGCGTGCCACCACGCCCGGCTGGAAATGATCATTTCCATTAAGCATCTTGTTGATTATTAAGTAGCCCTAGAGTTGATTCTTGAGTATCCTAAAGTTTACTTCATTTTCCTTGCTTAATTTTGGTGGTATATTAGATGATAGATGTTTAGTTGGCACCCCCATTATTTTCCTTAAATAGTAGGTACTCTGTCTTAAAAGTGGTCATGGTGGTGGGGGTAGTGGGTAGAACAAGCCCTGAACACCAAAGATTAGAATTCGACAGTGTCCTTAACTATCCCACAAGATGAAACAGCTACTTATTGTTGTTAGGTGCCATTCAGTTGGTGTCTGACTCATAGCAACCTTATGTACAACAGATGGAACACTATTGTCAGTATTTCTCTGCTAGTCATAGGGTTTTCAGTGGCTGATTGTTTTTTGGGAGTGCTTTGCTGGGTCCTTCTCCCAAGCCTACAGCACCTGGTTTTCCCAGGGGGTCTCCAATCTAAGGACTAACCAGGTCTGACCCTGCTTCCAAGAGCTGAGGGGATCAGACACCACAGTGGTATGGCTGCTACTGACACCTGGAAATCTGGGTTTAACAATTCACTTTCTCCATCTGAAAAAGGATGTGGGCATGTTGTTGTTATTATTGTTAGGTGCTATGGAGTCACATCTGACTCATAGTTATTCTAAGTATAACAGAATGGAATACTACCCAACACTGTGTCATGCATGGTGAGCCTGTTGTTGCAGCTATGTTGAACCGCTGTTTCTTCTCATTTTGAATCATGCCACATCAGTAAAAAGAAGTCCCAGGGGCTTTCCTCCATTCCTGTCATTACAATCAACTCTACTAATAACAACTACTTTGAGGAGGCAGCTCTCCCCCAGTTGTTTCTTAAATGCCTTCCAGCCTGGGAGGCTCATTTTCTGGCACTATATTTGACAGTGCTTCTCTGCTGTTCATATGGTTTTCAATGGCTCATTGTTTTGGGACTGTCTTGGGAGTGGGCTACCAAGTCCTCCCATTTTTGTGGTGCTGGCAGCCAAACCCAGAGCCTCAGAGCATGCAGAGTAGCACTCTACCAACTGAGCCAAGACAGAGTGTGGCTATATTTTGGGGAAACTGATTAAAATTATCAGAATCCTAGAGAGGGAAATGATTAAGCTTCAGTAGCTCTCTCACTTGCTGAATGGTGTCAGTCTCAGCAGCATTAAGGAGTTCAGATGCTTCTGGGCCTTGGTTGCTCACCAGGTAATTCACGCTTACTTCATGGGCACTGCACTGTCTGGATTTTCTCTCTCACACTTAAAGTTTACTAATGTAGAATGAATCAGAAGCTTCTTTAACAATTCTATGTATTTTTTTTCCAAAGGAGGTTCTGTATTTGAACCTTGAGAGTTGTTTCATATTAGAATGTTTGTGACTTATCATCCACTACAGAAATATTTTTTAAAGTGTGTTTCATGAGATAATGGTTGTCAGCTGCTATAAAGATGCTTTTATCATTTGAAAAGGACTAATTAACACACGCGGCAGGGAATCTTTCTTTAAACGCAGCCATTTTTTGAATAGAAAACACTGAAAGGGAGAAAAAAACGGAACATTTTATGATACCTTATAAAAATCCTCTGTGGCTGTTCTATGGGAATAAGGAGAATAATGTAGTTAAGGAGAATTGTGTGAGTTGAATAAAGAGGACCTTCTTTTCCTTCTTCCTCCTCCTCCCTCTTCTCATCTTCCTTTCCTTTACTCCTCCTCCTTTAAACTAGCTCCTTAGAAAGGAATAGAATTAAGTAGCATAGTTCTTAAAACCCAAATTCTATCTGCATGTACATTTTAATTAACCTAGCATTTACTGAATGACAAGCTGTGTTGGCAGCTACATCCAGAGTTCATGCCATGTGAGACTTTCCTTGAAAGATGGAGGAAGCTAGGTGTGGCACCCTTGAATACCCCCACTAAGAAATAGCTGGTGGATGTGGAGGGGGTGGGGGGAACCCTCACATATCATGAATAGGGAACAGAAGGATCTGATGTGAACTGCAGTTTCTTTTGTCAAAGCATACAGACAGCAAGAACTTGATCTTTTTCTTTGTATAACACCAATGCCAATTCTAGCCTATCAGGGCAAATTCAATAATAATGAATAGCTCTTGATGAGCCAGTCATTCTTAAATTGATTTCTTAGTAAGCAGGCTAATAAATGAGAATTGATATACATTTAGGGATTTTTCTCCTAAGAGCAAGTGTTAAGGCAATGTTCACAGCCTCCTATATTCTTTATGCATCTTGTAGGTATGATGGCTTTAGTATAGCGAATACGGCAGCTGATTTTTAAAATATTCTTCAGTACTTCTTAGTGAGAGAAGTCAAGTTGTTCAAGAGAGAAGTTCTGTGTGGGCTAAGTAGGAAAAGACAATGAAGTTGGTTAGAGCTGACAGAAATTCTCCCTAATGATTTGAATAGCTAGCTAGCAATGCCTAGGCCAGTTCCCCCAGTCCACTGACCCAGGTGTTCAATCTGTAAATGCAAAATGACTTCTTTGAGCTGTGAGCCTGCTACCTGCAGCAGTCGGCTGTAGGGAGCCTCAGGCTGTGCTCAGATGAAATTTCAGAAACTGGCCACTGGAGCTTTCCTGTTAAGGGCGCCAAGGGTAAGGGCTCCTGAGGCAGCCCAGTTACCTACAGTGGGAGAATGAGCTTTTCCTGCCCCAGTAATCAGTCCTTGATTTAACACAATCAGTGGGGTGCCTCTTCTTTTCTAGGTTGCAGTTGATTGCAGTTGGCTCAGGCTGAGTTGTTTGGGAAATAGAGTTTTGCTGGCATGAGTCAGCACCGTCCTGGGTAAACGGCGGCTTGCTCTGTTGCAATCTTGCTTACCAAAGATACGTCCCCAGGCGGCACCATTCACTCTGCCTGAAAGCCGCCGCTGTGGGTTCCTGAGATGATCTCATCTGTACATGGCTCCAGCGACCTCAGCTGCAGCAACTGGAGGCAGCTTGCTGTCTGCCTTGGCAATGTTTTGAAACAGGCAAAATCAGGTAACCCCAGACTGTTTTCTTGCTTTCCTTGAGCTAGACTAAGATGAGGGTTGAAACTGGGGAAATTCTTGGCCTTCAGAAGTGAGCCAAAGCTTATCAATTTGGGTATCTTCAAGTCAGCCCTCCAACCGCTTTGAAGGGGTCTTTGAGGGGAAAGCTTTCATTTCTTTTGGGGTCCGGATGTGGCTTAAGACCTAACTAGACTATTGATTATATAAACCTTAGAGAAGTCTGACATATTAGTTACATAGCTTTATCCATTTTTGCTCTTATTTTTTCTGTATTTTTTTTTTGTCTCTTATGAGAAACAGTTTGGTCAAACTAAGCTATTGAAAGGAAGAGAGGTGAACGCATTTGCTTACCTTCCCAGTGGCTGAACACTGAACTGTAGAGAACACTGTCTTTCCGTGCATTTGCGCCATCTTCCTTTCTGGGGGATTATGAAGAACCTCCCCTCATTCCTGGTTCTGTCCAGGTTCCTACCTGCCTCCCTCCTGCTTTTCTCTTCTAAACATTTTACCTCTTCAGCTACAGAATCAGACTCTCCTATCTGTAGGCAGTCAGGCTTCTCCTCCTCACAGTTACCCCCGATGGTCTGTGTTATCTTTCACCTTCACCTCTGCACATGGGCGCTTTCTCTGAAACACCTGGCAAGTAGTTATCGGCCTGGAAGTCATTTTGTCCACAAAGCTACTGCTTGCTTACCAAGACTGGATGAGTCTCCAGTCATAGGTTGAGTGTTTACCCAGCCTTAGGGTGGGGATATTGAAGATTGGGGTTTATTTTATTAAAATTGTATCCATGGCCCTTGAGGCAGTAGGTTCTTAGTAAAGTACAATGAGGAAGAGCATATACTGAACATTGTCAGCTGTGACCCTTTCATTAACCCTTTGTCATTTTGGCTTCTACTCATGCTTTCCTGGAGATCACCAGGAAACTCCTGCTTATCAAACCCTATGTCCTGGTTTCAGCCTTCGTCTTAATCTCTGCTTAGCATTTAACACTGCTGAGCCATTTTTCTCCCAGCAGTCCTCTTCATTTCTTCTCTCCTGGGTTTCCAGAGTGTCTCTTATTCTTTTTGCACATTCTCTCTTTTGTTTTCCCCTGAGACAATGTCTCACTGAATAGCACAGGCTGGCCTTGAACTAAGATTGATCCTCCTGCCTTGGCCTCTGGAGTCCTGTGACTACAGGTATGTGCCACCATGCCTGGCCTCTTCACATTCTCTTTTTACTGTCTCATAAATGTTGAGATGCTCCAAGGCTTTGCCCTTCTCCTGTCCTTCCAAGGATCTCAAATATGACCATGAATTCAGCTACCTTCATTAAGATTTGCTAGCCCAGCAATCTCTCCAAAACTTCAGATCCTTACTTTCAACTGGACAGATCTTGACTGTCCAAGTTGACAAACCTACCAAGGTGTTCAGAAGGCTTTTTTTTCCTTTGGAACAGTCTTGCTGTACATGTAGCCCAGGCTGGTCTTTAATTTGGTATGTAGCTCAGGCTGTCAAAAAACATCTTGAAAGCCAGGTGTGATGGCTCACACCTGTAACCCTGGCACTTGGGAAGCGAAGGCAAGAGGATTGTGAGTTCCAGGGCAGCCTGGGCTACATAGCAAGACTCTGCCTCAAAAAATTGGAGGAGGATAGGCTTCTTGAATTCAACATGTACATAAATGAACTCATTATCTCACCTACTGTCTTATTTGCTATCTGTGTACATTGCTGTATGTTTGAACTGTTAATTATATCTACCAAATATTCCTGTTCATTCTTTTTATGTTCATATCCTCTAAGTATGCTAAACTCATGGTTGCTAAGTCCCATTGATTATATTGGAGTACTGTTTGATGTGTGGCTTTTCTTTATCCCTACTATCTTTGCCTTACTTTATCTGAGGTCAAAAAACTGGATATTTTGTTTAAATGTCTCAATGGCTTGAAATTTTGTTTGTGAATACTTTTAGGCAGGACTTGCCCTCTTCAAAGATTACAGAGATTACATTCTCCAAGATCTTAAACACAAGAACTTCACGTTTTACTTATTTTGTAATTCCTGTTCAGACTCTTACTGAATGGATTTCTGCCACTCCACTATAAATCTCTCTCTCTGCTCCTACCTTCTTCATAGTGTTGCTCAAGTTATCTTCTTAAAGGCCAAACCTAATCTTTTCATTCCCAGGTTTTCAGGGTGCCATTGGCTCCCTTTTTCTTGCTTAGCTTGATTTTTAAAGCCCTTCAGATTTGACCCTGTCCTACCACTCACTGACACTCAACTAGTCTCCTTTTTCTTCAGCGTTTCTCTCCTCTCCACTGTTACTGAATTTCTCATTTTCCACTTCCCTGATATATCATGTCCCTTTAGGACTTTGTGCCTTTCCCCAATGGCCTGCCCTTTTTTGACTGGCAAAGTATTCCTCCACCAGGAGACTTTATTCGTAAGTGAAGTCTTCTCTGACTTCCCAAAATATAAGTTATTCTTCCTCATTTAGACTTCACAGCTCTCTCTTCCATTTGACTCTTGAGTTTCTTGTCTGAGTTTGGTTCTTGGTTTGGAGGCTGGCACCTCAGAGACAGTGGTTGAAGTGGGTCCCCAGGTTCTAACCACTGTTCTAAATGTTATTATTAGTCTTTGAAATATTACAAAATCCATATGCACTCTTGTTAGATGGGTATCTTTGGTTCCTATTTGATGAATTTGAACCTATGGCTACCTAGTCTCTAGTGTCACCTGAAACTATAGGTGACTACTCTAAGTTAATATAAGATTTAAAGGGCTTGCTTATCCTATCATATTACCTAATATTTTTATAGTGCTTTTGCAAAATTATTTCTGTACTTTTTTTTTTTTTTTTGGAAGGGTCTCACTAGGTAGTCTAGGCTGGCCTCGAACTCATGATCCTCCTGCTTCAGCCTCTTAAACTCTGGGATTACAGGTGTGTGCCACCATGCTTGGTTTTGTGTATCTTTTATTTGACCTACCATAACCCTATGTTGGGTAGACTTTATTATCCATGTTTTACCAGTGGTTGTAAAGCTAGTTCTGGTATAGAAGCATTTATTCAGGTAAGCCTCAGAAAGAGAACATGTTCTTACTTAAGCAACTAGCTGGTCTCTTTGTAGTTAAATATACCCTATCTGGTTTCTACATAAATGATGCCTTTGCCCAAAAGGCAAATGCTGAAGATCTTATCTCTTATAAGGCTACTTTGTGTTCAAAGTAGGAGGAGGAAGAACTCAAGGCTCTGGCTGCCAAACCTAAAGAAAGGCCCTAGTTGTGGTTAGAAACCATGATTGCAATGAATGATGTCCCCACTCCTACCTCTCAGGCTATGTCTCTCCCTTTTTCTTTCTCCTCCTCCTCGTCTTCCTCCTTCTCCTCCTTAGCCTTCTCTTTCTCCTTTCCTCCCTCCCTCCTGCCTGGTGCTGAGGTCAAACCGAGGGCCTTAAGCAGGCTAGAGAAGTGCTCTACCACTGAGGTATACCCCAGGCTTATCAGACTTTTCTGTCATTCTTCAGTGCTGAGATTTGTTAAAACCCCCTGTTGTACTGGACTGTCAAACCAGGTTGATCAGTGAAAATAGAACAGAGTGGAGGTAAAGGAGGGTTAAGAGCAGAAAAGAGTACTACGCGTGATGGTGCACACCTGTAATCCCAATACTTAGAGGCTGAGGCAGGAGAATTGCAATTTCCAGGCCAGCTTGGGCTATATAATGAGACCCTGTCTTAAAACACCCCCCAAAAGGTGGGGGGAGTGAAGAAAGTAATTCTAGTAAGTGATTAAATTTGTGGAAAACTTCATAGCTTTTGGGATGCTATCCTATTTGGGAGTGTGTGAAATTAGGTTTTAGATTATAGAAAGATGAGCCGTCAAGGCTAGGAGATAATCTCTGTTAGGCACAAGTGACATTCACTTTTGGTCCCCTTGTACTTGAGAGGGCTAGGTTTTAGCTCAGTTGGTAGAGTGCTCCTCTGCCCTTTCTGAGGACACAGGTTTGATCCTCAGCACTGCAAAAATGGGAGGAGGATGTGATAATCTACTCCTGAAACAAGCAGCCATTGAAAACCCTGTGAAGGTCATCATGAGTGGGATCCCTTGACGGCACCTAACAACAACATACTTGCGAGGATAATTGAGAATGAAAAAGAGGTTGAAAAATAGGTCCTATCAGCATAAGTTTAGAAGAAGGAAGAGGAGGAGGAGGAAGAGAAGGAGGTAGAAGGAAAAGCTAAGGGATAACTTGATTATCATCTTCAAGTATAAGAATAGCTCCTTGGGAGATTTGATTGTTCTTCACCAACTTCAAAGATTTAAGAGGAAATGGGCTTAAATTGAAGGACAAGTGATTTTGATGAGTAGGAGGAGCACTTTTGATTATCAAAGTTAGGAAACATTTGAATGACTGCTAAAGAGATTTTGGAATTTCTGACTGTTCCACTTATCTATTACTATGTAATAAGGTACCCAAAAGCATTTGGTAGCACGACAGCCATGTTATTGCTCATGATCCTATGGAATAGTGGTTTGGGGAAGGAGAACACATTGCTTTGCTCCATGGGATGTTGATTGGGTTGGAGGATCCAAGATGGCTTCACTCATATGCCTGGGGTCTTTGTGCTAGCTGTGGCTTGGGACATCTTGGTTCTCCTTCATGAAGTTTGTTTCCTTCTTGGTCTCTTAATATTTATTAATCTACATTAGGCTCCTTTTACATCATGGCAGGGTGATAATGGAAGCTGCATGATTGGTCTTCACTGGTGCATGCATTCAATCAACCACTTTTATTCATGCAACAAAGACCTAGGCCTTGGAGATATACATCATTACTTTTACCTCATTCTTTTGGTCAATGTAAGTCACAAATGTAGCCCAAATTCAACAGGCAGGGATATGGACTTCACTTCTTTAAGAGCAGAGGGTCTAGATCACCCTGCAAAAGGACGTGCAGTGTGGTTGAAATTATTGCTGTTAATTTTGGAAGCAATTTACCACACTGATCTTGGAACTTTTTCGTGAGAGAATAATCAATACATGTTTATTCAATGGATAGTTGGGCATATGATGTACAAATTTGGCTGCATACGAGAGTCACCTGGGAGCTTTTTACAAGCTAGACTCCTGGGTACCAGACATGTGACTCAGTGTCTCCTGGGAATATTGGTTCATACGACATAATCTGTGTCCTTCTCGCACTTAACTACCAGTGAGTTGAGTGTGGGGATAGGGGAAAGGTCCAGATAATATGATATTCAGCAAAGTGATAGAGGCTTGCCATAGGCCTGCTGGTCTTCTGCTTCTAGGACATGGCTGACTGCTCTGCCTGGCATGTTCCTCCCTCAAGGCTGCATAGTGTAAGTTATATCTCATTCAACCAGTACATCATCAGAACAGTGTTTCTTGGTGTCTTGCTTATTTTTTTTCCCCTCATAGTTTCTCACACTTTTCCTTCACAGCATTTTTTAGTCTATAGTTAAATATGTATATGATTATAATGGTCATTCTTGTCTGCTTTGCTTTCCTGTATCTATCATGGTGCCAGTCTCTTAAAAGGCACATGGTATTTGTTGCATGAATAAGTGGTTGATTGAATGCATGTACCAGTGAAGTGATATTTGAATTCAGTAGAATTTTGGACCGTTGGAGCAAATGAAGGAGAAAGTCATTATTCTGAAGTGGAAATATGGATCATATTGCTCATATAATTTCAGAAAATTGGAGGAACTTGTTTGGGAAAAGTTGAAGGGTTTGGTTTTGTGTGTGCTTAGCATGCTAAATTTGAAGTATGGATATCTAGATGGAGCCATATATTTAGATTTGGGAGTTACGTGACTACTCTGGGATGTATTCTTTCAGCAAATACAATGAGCCCCCACTGTGTGCTAGATGAACTGAAGGCTTACTGATAAGGAGCCCTTCTCCTGAGCAGAGCTGAGGAGAATGTTCTAGGCAGGAAAGGAACCACAAGTGTGCAGGCCTTGGGGCAATAAAGGTATTATTTTTGAAGAATTGGAAGGAGGTGATGGAAGGCTAGAGTGAAGTGAATGAGGAGGAGAGCAGCATGAGGCAAGTGGGAAGGCAGTGGAACCCATGTCACATGGGTCTTTGTGGGCCGAATGGAGAACTTAGGTTTTACCCAAAACCGTCATGGGAAACCACTGAAGGCTTTGAGACAGGAAAGTAACAAGCAGAAATTTCTGTTTTTTAAATAAAAATGTACCGTGGCAACTCTAGAGTGGCAAAGAAGAGCTCAATGAGGAAGTGTGTGTTCTCTTATCTTGAAAGCCTGAGGCAGATGGACATGTCATGGCGGCGAGTATAGTGAGAACAGGACAGGTGCAGGGTATATTTTAAAAGTAAAACCAATAAAACTCACTAGAGAATGAAAGGGAGAGTGAGGAGTGCAGAACTCTAGGGGTTATATAAGGAGCAAAAGGAGGAGCCCTTGAAGGAGGACAGGGAGAAAGATGGTCCCTGAAGTCAAAGAAGTCATGCCATCACATTTTCAGCGGGAGCCAATGAGGAAAGAGGAGCCAGTAAGAGAGATTAAGCAAGAACATGAGTTGTTGTTGTTGTTAGGTGCCGTCGAGTCGGTATCCCACTCATAGCGACCCTCATAGGGTTTTCAATGGCTATTTCAGGATTGCCTTGGGAGTGGATTGCCAGGTCCTTCTCCAAGAACATGAGTAGGTCATAGGTATATGGGGTTAAAGGAGGTTATGAAGGTTGAGGATTTAGGAAAAATCGAGACATTTATCCATTAGATCAATGGGGCCCTGGGACAAAGGGCTTTCTGGGAATGAAGTGGAGCTTATGAATGATGGGGAAGTGAAGGTAGAAGACCAGCTAATTTCTTAGAGAGGTTGGGAACTGAAGACAAAGGAAGACAACAGAGCTCATTTTGCAGAAACTTGTGCAGAGAAAGATGTGTGAAGCTAATTTTTTTTCCCCAGTATTAGAAGGTTGAACCTAGAGCATGCTTTGCAAGTGTTCTACCACTGGGTTGTACCCCCAGTGCATTTTTTACTTTTTAGTTTGAGACAAGGCCTTACTAAGTTACACAGACTTCCTGACAGTCCTTCCTCCTGCCTTTGCTTCCCAAGTTGCTGGGATTATAGGATTGCACCACTGCACCTAGCTTGAAGGTAAGTTTTTAAAAATTGTTGGATTATTATTTACTAAGCACCTACTCTATGCCTATTACTGTGCTAGGTGCTGTACCCAGTGTATTCTATTTATTTTTGTCTTTAAACAGTTTTCCAAATAGTGTAGTGGTCTCCAAAGTGAATTTCCAAATTGTAGGGGTACAAATAGACCTTCATTTGGGATATGGAAAAGAAATATTAGAACTGAGTTTTTCTATATTTTTATCTTAACCTTTTGAATGTTTTTAGTCTTATGGTTTAGATGGAGCATAGTATATTTGTATTGGAAGTGTGGGGTGATTTTTCTTTTTTTTTTCCTGATCAAAAATGGTAGACTCCACTGGTCTTAGTAAATAAGGAGGATTTTTTTTTTTTTTTTTTTTTTTAAGATAGAAAAGAAGCAGAAAGTAGGATGTGAAATAAACAAGCCTAGTGGTCTGTACATTCCCGCCTCTCCTTTTTTTGGCAGTAATTGGGGGTTGAACCCAGGGCCTTACACATGCTTTGTAAGCGCTCTACCATTGAGCTGCACCCCTAACACATTTTTTTACTTTTTATTTTGAGACAAGGTCTTCCTAAGTTATGTAGGCTGCCTCTGGCCTCAAAATCTGCCATCCTCCTACTTCCACCTCTTGAGTCACTGGGATTATAGGCATGCGATTTTCCCCCTATTTTACAGGCAGTAAACAAGATTGAAAAATTTAATTTGCCTGAGGTCACGAAACTAGTTAAGTGATAGAATCAGAATTTGAACCAAGTGTGTTTTGCTCAAAACACTTTATTGGTCGCTGGGCGCGGTGGTGCACACCTGTAATCCCAGCGGCTCGGGAGGTGGAGTCAGGAGAATCGCAATTTCGAGAGTAGAGGCAGTCTGTGTAACTTAGTGAGACCCTGTCTCAAAAAGTAAAAAATTGGGCTGAGGGTGCAGCTTAGTGGTCCAGCACTTGCAAACCATGCTTTTTAATTTTTCCATTTAATTCTCAGTGATTCTGTAAGAAACATTAAAATACCCACTTCGCAGTTGAGGAATCTGAGGCATAGATGGAACGATTAGGGCATAGTTACATATCCAGTTCATGACACCAGACAAACTCCTCATTCTAGTTCTTTGAACTGTGTCATTATTGCCTCTTAAAATAAATAGATGGACCCAGATTGAATTGTCTTGGTAAAGTAAGTGAGGGGATTATCTGACAAAGAAGAGTGGAAGAGGAGAGGAAGGTATAGGGGTTGGAAGATTAGACAAAGTAGAAAATAGTAAGTTCTCATTTTGCTCTCATTTAGATACTCCATTTTACTGAGAGGAAAATGAAGCTTAAGGAAGATAATGACCTAGACCAAGGTCACACAGGAGGAAGATGAGTTCTCTGTGAGTCTAGGCCCCATCATCTTAGCACTGCACAACACTGCTCTTGGGAAAGTTTCCATGGGACTATCAACTAAAGATTAATAGAGGGTTTTCATAGCCCAGCAATGGCTTGGCCCAATTGTATAAATCTGTTGGGAATCTAGTTACATGAAATCTTCTGACTTTTCTGTAATACCCAAAAGTAGAGAAGTGAGGGAGGAGGAGGAGGAGGACAGAAAGAGTTCAATAAATCAAAAAGGCTTATTGGTGTAGGAATGGCAGGTTGCAATGGATTGTGTTTTTAAAGAAAGTTGAGTGTAGAATTCATTGTTGTAATAAATATTTTTGTGGTTCTTTACATATCTGCACATGTTGCTTTTGTGTTAATATTATTATCTTAATTTTATAGGTCAAGATTCAGAGTTTCCTTTAGCTTCTAGCTTGTCATTTTCTCCCTCTCCTCTCTGTTCTCCTTGGGATTTAAATTCAGAGTCTGAATTCTCACTCTGGCACCAATCCAGCTAACTAGTTTAACTGTGGCTTTTGGATCATTAGCAATTATTATTAATGTCATCATCCCTCCCTTTGCGCTTGCCTATATCTCAAATCAAATCCAGTTATTTGCTGTACTTATATGTTCTTCATTTACTTCTTGTGTGCTTTTGTTTCTGTTCTGCTTTCAAGTTTAGAATGCCATCCTTCCTATGAAACTTCCTTTGTCTGATCTGTTAGTGGTCCATACCGACATCCTCCTGGGTCTCTTAGCAGAGGATTCTCTTTTATGTAACCATTATGGCACAGTGCACCTTCTGCCATATATTTCAGTGGTTTGTGTACACGCCTTGATCTCTCCTACTGGACTGTCACCTTTTTGAACATGTCTGTGTGGTTGACCTTATTTCCCCTAGCATCTAGTTCAGTTTCCTGCACATACTCGGCATTCTGTATCTGTCTGATGAATGGGTGGATGAGCAGAATTTCTGATTTAAGTTTTGGCTCACTGGTTTAGATTTTCCCTCTTCTTTGCTTTTCTTCTTTCTTTCCTATCCCCTTTTCCTTCCTTTCTATTAAACTTGCTGAATTTTTCCTTGCATTAACTGGCTCACTTGTCTTTACCACTCCATTTTCTTATTCATATTTTGTGTCATTATTTCCCCATTAACAGTCACTGTGTGGGTGTCCCACATGCTGCTTGTCAGATTTCCTCCATCTTTTTGTGCCTCTCTTGCTCTCCACAAATCTCATTAGTGGGGGATTGAGTGGTGATTACAATAAGGTCTTAATAAAAAGTCCATGTATGAAGAATAGCTCCTTAGGTTTGTCAGTATATTGCTTTCAAGTGGGAAATTTCTAATCCACTTTGAAAGAGGGAAGGAAAGGGAAAAAAATCCTTGGGTACTAGATCAAGGCATATAATATTCACACTGTGGGATGAGGGATGTCAGAGGTATTTTATTTGACCAAAGAAATCATGCAGGAAGCCACAGGAGCTTCCACTAACTGTTAATATTGAATCCTTGAATTTTTTTCTATAGCTGGAAGAAACATTAGACATTAGTACAGTCCAGCCCTGCTATTTTCCAAATGAAGAAGAAACAAAGCCAAAGAGGCTACATGACTTGTCCATAAAAGCTGCAGTTACTTGTTTCCCAGTGCTTACTCCTAACACTGAACCTGGCCTAGGGACCCACCAGCTCTTGATAGCACAAGGTAGGCCTGATGGGGAGGCTGCACAGCCTGTAATGCTGCGGAGGGCTACTGCCTTGTTGAATGGTAGTCTGTCAGGATGGTCACAGGTTGGAATTGGGGTACACAAGGACTTTTTCAGCTGTCTCAGTCATCCTTTTCTGAGGACCTATCTGTGGGGACCAGATGACAGAAATCTGTTTCTTCTGCTTTTGGAAAGAGGCCAAGGTTTAATTATGAAAAACATGCCAGTTTTTGTGGCTCTTTTTCCCAGCCCTCATATTCCAAATTTTGTTTCAGATTTCATTTCCTTCTGTTAGCACCATTTGTGCTTTCTTATTGCTTACTGCAGGTCCGATGTCAGCATGAAGCATGGGAAATCCAGAAAGTATCTTAGTGGCTTATGGTTGTTTTGGGTGCTTGTTAGACAAATCTTTGATGTGACTCAAAGAGTAATGGATTTTATTGTCAATGAAATACTGTCCAGTGAGCCAGTTGTCCTCAAATATGAAAGGTTACCTGTTTGTCAACACCTAACACTCTAGGCCTAGAGAGCAGCAGTGTAAAGAGATCACACAGCCCAAAAGAGGAAGTCAGTGCAAACAGGATGTGCTTGTCTTTGCTGTAATGTGTGTGCTTGTGTTTTGAAACTTGCTGTGGTTAAAAAGTCAAGACTTTGAGCTGGGTATGGTGACACCTGCCTGGAATCCCAGCACTTAGGAGGCTGAAGTAGGAAGATTGAGAGTTCAGTGCCAAATCGAAACTTCTAATATTCAAGCTTGCCTGAAGGAATCTCTGCTTCTGGTTTGAAAAGAAGCAAACAAGCTAGGTACTGTACATGCCCATCATCCCAGAGTGTGGGAGACTGAGGCAGGTGGACTGTGAGTTTGAGGCCAGCCTGGGGTACATGGTGAGACTTATCTCAAAACCAAAGGGGGGAAAAGAAAGAAAGTAAAGGGAAAAGAAGCTAACATAACTAGTCACTTACCGCCCTTGTCTCTATACATATGCACATTTTTTCTTCTAAGGACTGGGTCATTCTTTCTCCCTGGGGGATGGTTTTCCCTAGCGTACATTTGCATTTATAAAATGAAAGCACTAAATTGACTGTGGACCTGTTACTTTGGGTAGGTGTAGGATTCAATATATCCTAAACTACTTTTTGATAACAATAGAAGATTTTAGCCTGTAATTCACCTGCCTTTTATGTAACAGGTTCCTTTTGTTGAATTCCAGGATTTTTTAGCACACTCTTTGAGTGTTTTCTGACCACAGTTTACAGTTTGCTCTGGGGCCTTTGTGAAGGTTTTTTTTTTTTTTTTTTTTGGTTAGTTTTTGAATTGATATTTTCCTTGAGTAATATTGGAGGCTGCATCTGATGCTAGCTGCTCAATTGTTTCATTCTTTGGCAAGTCTCTGGAGAAGTGATTAAATAAGTAATTTGCTTGGGGTCACTCAGCTGGTAAACAATCTGAGCAGCCCCCATTTTCTGAGTTCCCCTCAGATTTCTCATTGCTACCTACTGTGAAATCTGCTTTATTATCCTCATTAGGGGTCTGGATCGGCTATGGGGTAACCACCTTCAGGGAGTCACCTTGGGATCTTTGTGGATTATTACAGCCTCTTGAGTTATTTCAGAACTGATCTATTCTCTGATCTCAAACTATAATGTGCAGCAGGTAAAGGTCTTGATAATGGTTTTTTTGTTTGTTTGTTTTGTTTTTTTGGTGTATTCCATATCCCAGTCACATGGCAAAGAAGACTGTATCCTTCTACTTTGTAATTCCAGGAGCAAATGGTAAAGAGAAAAATGGGTAGAGAAAAAAGGGCACCTCTCAACTGGGATAGTCCACTGACTTCACAAGTAAAAGTGGTAAAAAATGGCATTTCTTCCTGATATTAGCATGATTGTCTTTTTTCATGATTCTATGAAGGAGTGGTGAATGAGACATTTTGTACTTTGTTGTTAGATTGAGGCAAAGAGTAAAACCTGAATACCAGATTAAGCCTACGGATTCTTTGCAGAGAACACCATAGGAATCCAAAAGACCACCCCCCTGCTTGGCATTAGGTAAACTACAAATTTTCATTTGTTTCTGCTTCTTTGGGTAGATATTGCACATATCACATCCTGGCAGAAACAGAAAACATTGCAGAAAGTCAGCATATATCATTTTCAGATTGAGATCAAACATCAGACCAAGCTAAAGTTCTGTGGGAGGAAGAGGGTGCTTCATTTGAATTCATCCTACATTTATCACAGAATCCCATCTGGCTGCTATGCAGTGCAAGCAGTTGCGGTGCACCAGGTGGAGGCTAGAGGTGTGAATGTGTGGTTGTCCCTGAATCTGGCCGGGAAGAAGAGTTGAGGTGCTAAGGAAGAAATTCTGAATTGGCTGGGCTGTGGTACAGGGGGATGACAAAGTGGAACTCATTAGCAGTGGGGGAGAATTGGGAAGGAATTTAACAGCCTGGGCCCCAAGGAGGATAAACTGTTCTATCTTTGAGAGAAGTTCTTCAAGGGATTATATCTGTAATTTAGAGCTGGAGGAAAGGCCTGAGATCATTTAGCTCTTGGAGAGAACTAGATTGAACTACACTACAGATATTGGCTTGTCTAAAAAAAAAAAGGGTTTGGGTAGGGGATCTTTGTCTCCTAAAGAACCTTAAAAAGCACGGAGTGGTGGTGCACATCTGTAGTCCCAGCACTTGGGAGGCTGAGATGGGAGAATTGTGTGAGCCCAGGAGTTCAAGACTGATGTGGACAACATAGTGGGATCCCCTCTCAAAAAAAACACAAAAAACCTTAAAAATCACTTTCTTTAGTGGGGTGGGGGTTCATGCGAGGGAATGGAATGGTGAACATAAGCAACCTACAGTGGTATGCATGTATGGAAAAGTCATAATGAAATCAATTAAGTTGTATACTAAAAAGTTAATAAAATACAAATACTAGGAAAAACACATTAAATGTTGGCTGTAAATAATTCAAAATATTAGTCTCTAGGGTAAATGCTTGACATCCTTTATTTTAATCCTTTCAACTATCATTTATATGGAGCAAGTTCTGTTGTTTTGAGGAAACTAATGTTTAAAGGGGTTAAATACTGCAAAATCCAGAGTCATTGCAATACCTTTGGCCAAGTAACTTTTGTGCTGTCCTTTTTTTTCATCTTCTTAGTACTGGGGAGTTGAACTCTGGGCCTCATATATGCTTTTTGTAAGCGCTCAACCACTGAGCCGTACCTAAAGCCCGCTTTTTGCTTTGTCTTTTGAGACAGGGTCTCACTGAGTTACACAAGTTGCCTCTAGCCTCCGAACTTGTGATCTCCCTCCCTCCCCATCTTGAGTAGCTGGGATTAAAGGTGTGCACCACTGTGGCCAGCTGTGCCATCCACTATGGAATGGCAAATTGCATCATTTTGCTGCTAGATAGAATTCTTGTCCTGAAGCGCAGCCTTTTCCAGGTCATATGAGCACCAGAAACCCTCTTCTCTCATCTGTGGCTTCTTTTTAATCCTGATTACCCATTAGCTAGTCACGGTGATAATATCTTGTGAAAGCAGCATCTTCAGGCAGAAGGTCCAGGAAAGCTTATCTGATGAATCCTATTTTCTGCACATGAGAACTGGGGCGATCAGAGTCTCTTTATTCCTGCTGAGCTTCATCATCAGTTTTGATGGAAGAAGGAGACTGTGGTAATTAAACCACAGGTCCATTTATACTGTTTTCAGCACTGTTAGAAGACTTTACTCTGAACTGTTTTCTTTCCAGATTGACTTGCCCTTTGGGGCGGACTGCCTGGGCTGAAATGGATGTATAGGTGGTTTCTCTGGCGCAGTGCTCAATCTGTCATCTCTCCTAAAGAAGCAGCCATTTAATTGGTCAGACCCCAGGGGTGTTATTTTGGCATAACTCCATTGGTTAGAATTGCTTTTCCCTGAACTTCATAGCAGTTGCTGAGATCCCTCTGCAGATATTTGTCATCAACTAGTTGAAACTAGGGAGTTTCCAAGAACGTAACTTGTGATTATTATGTATGTTTTTCAGCTGTTTACAACAGTTTCTCCTACATGAAGATAGCTCATGTATTGCTAGTGGGAAGTGCTGTCTGTCTCCTGTCTGCCTCACTTATATTGTCATTTTAATGCTTCATGCCCAGGACCCTCTGGCATCATATTACTTATATGCTTATATTGCTTCTCTTTCCACCTTGCTTGAGCAGTGAGTCAGGAATGATCGGCAAAGCTCTCCCTAGACCTGAGCGTATTTGGGAGAGGTCAGTTTCTCTGATTTCTAGCATTTCTTTTCTCTTATTTTCCTTCTGTGTTTGTTGTTTTCATGTTTATACTCTCTGCAGTGCCCATTGCAGCACTATGACAAAAGGAGTAGGAAGGCATCGAAGTCTGTACCTTTCCACGCAGGGAAGTGTAGTGGAAGGGACGGCCTTGTTCTTCCAGGCTCTCCCCAGCCGGGTTTCTGCTGCCTTAGTAACTGGTAACTTGAACATTTTCCATTCTGATTTATTTATTTATTTATGAGAGAAAGTCTTATTAAGTAGCCCAGGCTGGCCTTTTCCAGCCTCAGCCTCCTGAGTGCTGGGATTACAGGCTGGCACCACTACACCTGGCCCTTCCTGTTACCTTTTAGAAAGTCGATCTGTTACTCTTCTTTTCTTCTTTTCCCAGCAATCCTTGCAGGCATTTTAAGATTACCTTCCAGGCCGGGCGTGGTGGCGCATGCCTGTAATCCTAGTGGTTTGGGAGGCAGTGGCAGGAGGATCACAGGTTCGAGACCAGAGGCAGTCTGCGTAACTTAGTGAGACCCTGTCTCAAATAAAAGTAAAAATATGGGCTGGGGGTGCAGCTTGGTGGTCCAGCACTTGCAGAGCATGCAAGCGCAAGGCCCTGGGTTCAACCCTCTAGTACCGCAAAAAAAAAAAAAAAAGAATTACCTTCCACATGCCTGAGGTGGGCATGTTACTTTTAGATTCTCCCTTAAAGGTATTACTGTGGTTATATGTATTTAAACCCTTTAATTTGCTGATCATCTTGGAATCAGAGCATGAATTTCCATTCTTTTTTTATTCTATTGCTCTTAACATCAATAATTCAATGAATACATGGTGATTATACTTAACTGGCATTAAGACTGATGATAAAACTATGAAATAGTCATTCTTGCTTCTTACTTCACCTTCTACTTTAAGAAGAATATACAAATTGTTAGATAGTAGGTTTGACATAGTGCTGTGAGAATGCTCATCCCTAGGGGGTAATCACCAAGAGATGCAGGCCTCTGGCCTGTTGTTGGTCTTCACATATCTGTAGCAGTGCTGGCAGAACAGATTCTCGCTGAACAGATCCTCCGAAGAGTGAATTAGAGGGACAGGGAGATTCTTGAGATGCTATGAGAGCACAGACAGGTCAGGGATGGTCTCCCTGGGGAAGGGAGGGAGGAAGGAACATGGTGCAGACTGAGAATACTTGAGGGAGATTCCTAACACCAAAATAAGCTTGGCATTTGAAGGAATGAAAGAATAATAGGGTAGCTCGAGCTAAGAGCCAGGAGAGTAAGGCCCCGAGTACTGAGAACTTACTTTCATTACTATTTAATAGTTACTTGATGAGAACCTTATCAAGAGGAGGATAGGGGCCGGGCGTTCTGGCGCACGCCTGTAATCCCAGTGGCTCGGGAGGCAGAGGCGGGAGGATCGCAGGTTCGAGACCAGAGGCAGTCTGCGTAATTTAGCGAGACCCTGTCTCAAAAAGTAAAAAAAAAAGTGGGCTGAGGTGCAGCTCAGTGGTCCAGCACTTGCAGAGCATGCAGGCGCGAGGCCCTGGGTTCAACCCCCAGTACCGCAAAAAAAAAAAAAAAAAAAAAAAAAGGATAGGAGAGCATTAGTTGCAGTTGAGGCAATTAAATCAAAAACCCCTCCTTGGGCTGGCGGTATTGCTCAGTGGCAGAATGTTTGCCTAGAATGTGGACACCCTCAGTTCCATCCCCAACACCACAAAACAAACAACAACAACATAACCCTCCTTAACTAGAAGAAAGGCAGGCAAGACTAGAAACAGATGCATCTTAGGTATTAAAGGCTTTATCTTTAGAAAATTGGGAGTCTGTATCACTAGTACTCTGGAGTTGTAGAAAGTAGGAAATGCAGATGACCTACTTAAGATGTGTAAATTAAAATTCTAGATCCTTAGGAATGTTTTTTCCGCTTTTAAGCTTTTAAACTTACAACATGCTCAAGTGTTGAAAAGTTGGCTTGGTGAGTTGTTGTTGTTGCTAGGTGCGAGCGGGTCAAGTCCGACTCCGACTCATAGTGACCCTGTGTACAACAAAAAGAAACACTCCTAACACTGTGCTATGCCTGGCACTATGTCAGTGCTTCTCTGCTATTCATAGGGTTGTCAATGACAGATTGTTTCAGGATTGTGTCGGGAGTGGGCGGCCAGGTCCTTTTCCCATTTTTGTAGTGCTGGGGATTGAACCCAGGGCTTCAGGGAGTGCAGAGCAGCATTCTACCAACTGAGCTAAACCCCAGCCAGCTTGGTGAGCAGGTATCCTTTATTAGTGTCTTAAGAAGTGAGTAGGATCTAGCATTAAATACTTCCTCCCTACAGGCCACTTTAGGTGGTTTCAACTGTCTTCTCTTACAATAAAGCCCTTGAGTTACTAGTGCTGACTTGTAGCCAGCATGGATGGTACAAGCAGTCACCTCTTTCTACAGGGCCCCAAATTAGTCAAAGAATTTGGACTCACATCTGTCACCCCTTAAAGCTGTGTGACACTGATCTAAATGCTAAGGTCCCAGTCTCTTCATTCACAAAATGAGAACTTTAAATTCTGACTTTTGTAGGATTATCCTATTAAATGAGAGAGTAAATGCAGGCGGAACTCACTTGGCAGATGTTTGGTGTTATAGAATGTTTTTACTTTGTTCTTAAAAAATAAAGATTTTTTTGTTGTTGTTTAGGATTGCCTGGGAAGGGACTTGAGGAGCCTCAAGTTTGGATAACTCTTCCAATTTTCCCTTTACTGTTTAAAATAACAGCACAGGGGGACTATCTTGCTCCTAAAGCTTCAGTCTTTTGTATTGAAGTATACCTTGGGGAGTGGAGGAGGGAGCGTCTTTGAGTCATTCGTGTTTGTGTACAATGCAAGGAGGCTCTGGAAACTGGTTTGGAGAGAGGCAGACTTTAATCCTCATTAACTCCAAGCCTGATTATGTGTCCCACTTAACTGCATGTCAAACACCACCCTCTGTTCTTTATGGAAGATTGAAAAGTACTATAAAGGTATGACCTGTCTATACTGAGCACCTCCTCTGTGGCCAGGCTGTGAGGTATAGGGAAGTTTATTCCTGCCAGTGTGAAGTGCAGAGGCACCTTACTCAAGCAAACTTCCTCAGTGTGAGAGCCAGGGCTTAATGTCAAATCTGACCAATTCTAAAACCATATTAAAGCATTTGAGAAACCGCCCCCCTCAAACTAGTCTTCTAAAATTTTATCCTTCAGATAAAAATCTCATCTAAGAAATATGCATTATGCATTACTCACTTCCAAAGGACTGCCTTGGAGGGGGAAAATTACCTAGAATAATTTAAAGACCTTGGAAGTGTTTTCCCCTGCTGAGTTCCAGTCTTGTGAAGTGTCTTAACTTATGTCCAGCCCATGTACCACTTCAGCAGGGCTTTTTATTCTAATTCAGCCTTGTGTTCTAAAGTTCCACCATACACTTGTCTCCTCTGTGACTTAGGTGTTCTGAATTCTTTATTCTGAAATAAATACCTCAGATATAACCTTAGTGTCAGAGAAAACATGCTCCTTTGCCCCACACCCAGTTGGTAATATGGCTCACTCTGCAGGTTGCTTACTTACAAGTGCAACAGTCGCCCTGTTTTATGCTCATTGTGTTGTCACCAGCATTTTATATCTTCCCAAGTCAGGGTGGATACCCCAGACAGGCTTCCTAGAAAATTCTAGTTGCAACTCTAAGATTCTGTTTTAAATTTAACAGTTTCAGGGGAGTTTCTTTGCTCAGCCAACTTATTTTTAAAAACAGCCTTCCAAGTTGAGAGATGATTTTAAATTTCAGGTGAGTTCTCAAGAAACAGGTGATTCTTTATCATGTGGGTGGTGTCATCAGCTGTGTCCCAGCCTTGCCCTACACAGTGGCAGAGAGAAGAAAGAGACCTTGGGTCTTCCAGCTGAGAGTCACAATGAAACACATAGGCTGTTGCTGTTCTAGAATTGTAACTTGCTGTTTAATGATTTCCTTAATGTGCAGTTTATCAAATGTTTACTATTGGTTAGGTACTTTATGTTATTTTTTTTATCCCTACAGTTACCTTCCAACATGGAAGGTGGTATCTCTTTCATACAGATGAGAAAACAAACTCAAAAAGCTTCAATTACCCATCTAAGGCCAGCTACCCTTCAGTTTTCAAAGAGGATTTTTCTTTTTCATAGTCACTTTGTCACTATAAATATTGAGACAAGTGTCTTTGTTCCTAAGGAGAGATAACGAGTACTTGCCTCATCAGCTGTGCTGATAAAATATGAATGTTGTTTGACCTCAGTCTGCTCATTCCACAAATTATTTGGGTTTCTACTATGAAGTGGCACTGTGTTGGATGCCACGAGATAAAAAAAATAAAAATGAAGACAGATGATGTTCCTGCCCTGGGAGATAGACTGTATACCAACAAACAAATACAATTACAGATTATGAGAGTTCTGCAGCAAAGCCAAGGAAGCAAGACTGTGTGTGACTGGGGAGGACTCCTGGAGACAGGCGATGTCTGAGTTGAGACCTGGAGGATGGGAAGGAGCAGAGGAGGCCAGAAGATAAAGGGGCAGAGACCTGAAGCAGGAAGGAGGCTGGGGTGCTGGAGAGCTGAAAGGTCATTGCATCTGCAAGCTCAGTGCATGAGAAAAGGAGCAAAGGATGAGCAGAAGGGACAGGGTCTTTCAACCATGGGGAGTGAGGATTTTTATTCTAAAATGCAACAGGAATCCATCAAAAAGTTGTCAGTGTGTGATATGGGGAGCAAGGGAGAGGATGAAGCCTAATGGAGGAAGAATTGGAGCGAGGCAAGAAGCATGGGGAAGCTCTTCTTTATCCAAGAAACCTCTGTAGATGGGAAATATACTTGAGCACAAAGTCCCTGCCCTCATGGAGTTTCTATTCTCATTAGGGAAGTCAGTTAACAAGCAGATAATACCAGCTAGTACAAAGCGCTCGCTATACATGAGATTAGAAAACGAAAGTTGAGCTAAGGGTTGGATGACAA
This sequence comes from Pedetes capensis, assembly GCA_007922755.1. Taxonomy (NCBI): domain Eukaryota; kingdom Metazoa; phylum Chordata; class Mammalia; order Rodentia; family Pedetidae; genus Pedetes; species Pedetes capensis. The sequence goes on from VMDO01005557.1 coordinate 64,249, forward strand.
GACAGCTAAGCATGTGGAGTTCTGGGGGTTAGGGTAGGGAGGGAGTCCAGCCAGAAACAGCAAACCCAGAGGGCGTTAAGGAGGAAGATGGAAGTAGCAGATGAAAGATGATGAGTTAGCCCATTGCTGGGGTAGGAGAGATGGAGATGGGAATCTTCAGCTAAAGAAAGGTGTGACCCTCCTGAAGTCTGGATGCAAAGGGCAGGCCACGACAGCCTGTGTGCACTCAGCATTTGAGATTGGAGGGAGAGGGCCAGCAGAGAGGCTTTGAGATAGGAGCAAGGCTAAGGGCAGAGTTCTGGAAGCTAGGAGATGGTTAGAGGAGAGAGTGTTTCTAGGAGGGAAGGGTTGCTGTGTCCAGTACTGCTGAGGGATTGAGAAGTGTCAGATCTGGCCACTTGGAATTTCTTGTCACCCTGAAGAAAGAAAGATTGGGTGGAGCTGGTGGGTCAATTTAGATTGGAGAAAGTTGAAGAGTGAATAAGAGGTAAAGGAATTGGAGTCAAATACATAGAGAAATTGTGATGGAGAGGAGAGAAAATGAGTTTTACAGGGGGTGGGCTAGGACATACGGTGAAAATGGTTTCTTTTTGTTTTACAAATTGCACATTCTACTACGTGCTTAAACGAAACTCATTAACTTATTCACTAGACAAGTATACAAATTATGTCTAATTTGATGAATTTTCACAAAGTAAACGTATCTGTATAATGCATATAACTGTATATCTGAATAAGCTATATAATTCACATTAAGAAACAGGATGTTACCAGAAGTCCTTGGGGCCCCAAGGATAACCACTATCCTGGTTTCTTTTTCTTTTTTTGAGAAGGTATCACTATCTATCTTCTTGCCCAGGCTGGTCTTAAACACCTGGGCTCAAGTGATGCTCCTGCCTCAGCCTCCCAAGTAGCTGAGACTATAGGTGCACACCACTGTGCTGGGCTACACAATCCTGATTTCTACATGACAGATTAGTTTGCCTGTTTTTGAATTTTTAAGTGGAATAATTTAGTATGCATTCATTTGTGCCTATTTCTTTTACTCAATATAATATGATTGCTCCATATTATTGTGTGTGTTGGCAGTTTATTCTCATTATTGTATATTCCATTTTACTGTTGATGGACACTTGGATTGTTTTCAACTTGGAGCTAATCCAGTAGTATTTCCATGAATGTTCTTGCATTCTCCCTTTTGGTGAATGTATTTCTGTTTGGATTATACCTGCAAGTGGAACTGAAAAGCCATGGAAATAAATATGTGCATTTATGCACACACATGCATATACACACACATAAGCTGGAGGTGCCAAAAAAGTATAAACACATTTTAAGAGATGTTATCTATGTATTACTTTTTGAAGTTGAATTGAATTATGGTAGCAATGTATAAATAGTATAATGTTCATGTGCATGCAAGGCAGGAGTTAGCAGAACAAATGACCCTTTTTTTTTCCCTCCAGTGTGGGGATGTTGAACCTAGGACCTTGCACATGCTTTTGCAAGTGGTCCATCACTGAGCCCCTTTTGTTACTTTTTATGTTGAGACAGGGTCTTGCTAAGTTGTGCAGGCTGCCTCTGGCCTCAAACTTGGGATCCTCCTGCTTCTGCCTCCTGAGTTTCTGGGATTATAGGCATGCACCCCTGATCCCAGCATATGACACATTCTAAAACAGCGAAATGGAACACTTTCGTCCCAAGATGTGTATGCTTTTGGCACCCTCTGTATATTTCCAAATTGGTTGTACTAATTTACACTTCCAGCAGCAGTGTTAGAGTTCTAGTTGCTCTATGTCTTGCTAACACTCACTAGAATTTCTTTTCCATTTTAGCCAGTGGATGTTTGGTGGCCACAACACACTGTGATTGTAATTTGTACTTGCCTTATGACAAGGAAGAGTTTTAAAACCTGGGGGATCCCAGAGCATGCTGGATGCTGGCTAGGAAAGCTCCAGTAGAGATAGAAAGCCAGAGCACAGAAGGGCGTGAGGTACAGGATGGACAAATTGACTTTTGATAAGATCAGGAATGTTTCTTTGGTAGTCTATAGAGCACAGGCTTCAGGTTTTAAGGGACTTAAGTTCAGATCCTGGCTTTGCTATCCTATGGCTGTGACCTTTAGCAAGTTACTTATCTGAACCTTGGTTTTCTCCCCTGAAAATGGGAAGAACTAATCTACCTTGTCAGAATCTGATAACTTTAGTTGAAGTACCTAGCTCAGTGCCTGGCAGATAAGAAGTATTCTTTCCGGAGAGAATGACTACTTACTCCTTTACTTTCAAAATATGTAATTACTTATCAATTATTTCAGGGAGGCTTAGCTAAGCCATACTGATAGTACTCTCTAGAACTTCCTTTCAAAGCTTTTGCAATTGTACTCTCATTGCTTTTTAAGGCTAAGATACAAGGTGAAACTAAGCCCATTCTATATTAACGATCTATAATGTAGGATACTTTCCTTTTCATGCACTTAAGGCATAGATGCTTTTAACCATTCCAGGAATACATTAGTGATAATAGGTGTGCCACCTCAGTAAAGGAGATGATTCTGTAAGACTTGCTTGCCAGCCTCTTTCTAATTTGCCATGTCCAAAGGTACTTCTCTGAAGTTTGGTATTTTAAGTAGGTATTTTAAAGAGATTTTTGTAGTTTCATATAGTGGTTCACTATAAGTATGTTAATTCCACGATGTAGCTGTCTTTGCATCCATGGAGAGCCTGTTATTGCAGAATCACCTTGGTGCCCAGAGCTGCTAATTAAAATCAAGACAGACCAGATGAAAACCTTAGGGACTGTACTGCCTTAGTTTTTGGTGGTTGGCAAGGTGGTTTTGGAGTCACACTGCAAACCAGTGTGACCCTTCTGTTCCCTTTCCTCCTTCATAGGAAAGCCCATGGCAGCCACTGATCCACCTTAAATTATTTGCCTTGGGCAGGTAAACAAGTGGAGAAGTGTTTTAAAATTACTTAGAAATCTAGGATTTAAAAGGGGAAAGTCACATTACCTTCTTGCCTCTAACTATGACTGTACGAAACACACCTGGAATAGGTCATTTATCTTACCCTGTTACAACACTGTCATTTTCCTGTTCAGCAGGGCTAAGTCTCCCAAGAGATACTGGCATACCTCTTGAGGTGACAAAACCAGTATGCTTGCTAACCACTCTTGCCTCTTCCCCTGGGTTTTTCCTCAGGGACTGGTGCCTTTTTCTTGTTCACCCCAGCCCTGCACCTCTCACCTTTCTCCCTATAAGGCAAAATAGAAAGTTTCAGACAGGCACAGGAAGAGAACGATCAGACAGTTTTTGAGAATTAAATCCCCGAGTCCATCTTTTCTGAAGAGTTGAGTGGAGTCTGGGAAGGACTTTTTAAGTACTCTGTGAAGGAGTGATACTCATTTTCTTTTAAGAGCATGAAGTTTTCCTGTCAGAGAGTGAAGTTTTTTGAAGTGCAGTGTTTACTACGCCCTGTGATTGGTTCCATTTTCAGTCCTTTAACGACATAATCAAATGGTCTGTATATATGTATTTAGCGCTGAGGGATGAAAAAATATTCCCAAGAGAAAAATGTTTAGTTTGTGTGGCATTGCTAACATTACAATCTTCTTGGCCCCTGAAATTATACTGAATATAGTTGTTATTTATGCTTAGAGCTTGCCAATTTGGCAGAAGAATACTTTTAACTGATCACATTAGCATATTTCTTTTCTGGTATTTAAATATCTGTTAAAAGAGGAAAAGCCTAGTCCATTGACTCTGGTAAACCTGTCTGTTAGATGGCTCAGGTCTGAGGTACTTTTTTTTTTTTTCACCACTGAGAGTCTTGCCACCTGTCTTTCCTTGCATCGTCACCTCTTCCCCACACTCACATAGGCAGGGTAAGACGTGGTTTTCCATCTGAATGAGGGGCCTGTGGAATCACAGAATGGCAGGTATCAAGGGCCAAATGCTCCTTTTTAGAGTAGTTGGCCACTGGAATGGGTTGTTCTTCCAGAGTTCAGAGGAGACTCTTGGGGCTGAGGAGAAGGAAGATAGTGTGGAGGAAGGTAAGCTCTCCTGACTCCCAGCCAGGGAGAATCCTGCCTGGATGTTGTTTCAGGAAGGCCTAGTGGCACTACCAGTGCCTTTCTGAGTACCCGGCACCCCTGCGCATGGGCCTCCTCCAGTCACTTGGGGTATCTCCCATGCTCATCACGTAGCAACTGCTTCCTAAGTGCTCAGTAAAGCATACATCTAGCAACAACCTGCAGCCTTCCAGGTTTTCCTTATTGATTGTGCCTTACAAGTGGCTTTACTTATTTTGTGGCAGAATCTTTATCTCTTAGGAAAGCTTTCCAATGTGGAGATTCCCTGTGTGGGAGAGAAGTTCCTTTTTTAGTGTTTATTTATTTTTTTGGTGAAACTCAGAGCCTCGTACACGCTAAGCAAATCCTTTACCTCTAAGCTAAACTTCCAGAAAAGTTTATTTTCTTCTTGTGGTTAAATCTACCCCTGTCCTTTTATTTCATTCTTTCATTTTTCTCTTGCTAATGCTTTAAACTTCTCTTTGGCTCCATCTGCCTTCACTTCTGTTCCACTCACTGGTGAAAAAGATAACTTTTCTTCTGCCCAGGAGTGGTGGGTCCCCTTCCTTTCTACTCCTTTCTTCCCTCACTGATTGCCAGCTTCCCTTCCTCTGCCAGTTTCCCTTCCTCTACAACCACTTGTTGTTGTTAGGTGCCATCGAGTCGAGTCCAACTCATAGTGACCCTCATAGGGTTTTCAGTGGCTGAATGTTTTGGGATTGCCTTGGGGGAATGGGTTGCCATGTCCTTCTCCCATTTTGCGGTGCTGGGAATTGAACTCTGGACCTCAGAGACTGCAGAGCAGTGCCCTACCAACTGAGCAAAATCCCAGCCCTACAAGCACTTAGTCTGTGAATATGTCTGCATTTATCTTAGTGACTCTGGCCCCTCCTTAGCTGCTGCCTTCTCTCTTCCTTGCACACTTGTTTCTTCAAAAAAAAGTAATAATAATGTATTCTTGCAGTATTATGAATTCTTCTCATTTGCTTTTTAACCTGTGGTTATCAGTCAGCTTCTTTCTTGTAAACTGCCTAAACAAAGAGCACCCTTATTTTTTCCTAAAACTAAGTCCTGAGAGCATTTTGCATTTCTTATTGTATTCTGTTCTCTGGGTCATTTGACAGTATTGACAATGCCTTTCTGAAACTCAGAACACTCTTCCATTTCTCTCACCTCTGAGCCTCTTTCCTTGCCCTCTTCTGCTAGTTGGCTTTCCTTTGCTTGCCCTGCCTAAGGCCTTGTTCTTTTCTGCCTAAGAATGCATAATCAGTCTCCCATCCCACTGTGGCTGTACATACTTCCAGTAGGTCAAGGTTCTCAAACCTTTATCTTCAGCCCTGACGTGCATACATGGACCCACATATATACCAGCATGTGCCATGGATGTAAAACTCAACTCATCATCCTAGCCTGGGCCCTGCTCTCTTCCACACACCCACCCATGCCTCCTCTTGAGGACTTTATCCCAATAAATGAGTCCCATAGTTATTTGGATGTGTAATTAAGAAAGAAATCCATGGGAGCCAGGTGCTGTGGTGTATACCTGTAATCCCAACAATTTGGGAGGCTGAGACAGGAAGATTGTGTGTTTGAAGCCAGAGGCAGCCTGTGCAACTGAGTCTCTGTCTAAAAAAAAAAAAAAAAAAAAAAAGGTAGATCCTTGGATTTGTCCTGGACCCCCTTCTCCCACATCCTACTAATCCTGTCAAAGGTAGTGTGCCCGCTCTCTCTCTCCCCGCCCCCATGTTTAGGCTTGAACCCAGGGTCTCATACATACTAGGCAAGTGCTCTACCATTGAGTTGCACCTCTAGCCCCCATTTTTTATTTTGAGACAGGCTTTGAGATCATCCTGCCTCATCCTCCTGAATTGCTGGATTATAGGTGTGTGCCAGAGTGCCCAACTCTGTCCTTTTCTCTTATGCCCATATCCTTAAGCTTCTACAACTGAAGCAACTTCCTGCTTCTAGCCCTCCCCTTGCTATATGTTCTCCACACTTACTACTGGAAGTGTACTCTCAACAGGCAAATAAGATCATAAAACCTGACTGCCTAAAACCCCCATTTGTGTCCATTACATATAAAATTCCGATTCCTTGTCCTAGGATACAAGGTTAGGATACAAGGTTTTCCTGTGGTTCCTTGTTTACTTGTGGTTCCCCCCCACACACACACATTTGCCCACACCCACCATACCCCTGACCCAAGTAAACATTTTGTAGTTTCTCTAAGGCCATGGTAGGTGCTGTTTCCCCCCACCCCCCTTAAAAATGCCTTCTATTCTTGACTTTCTGGTAAATTCTGCCTACTCCCACATGAAAATATAGCACCTCATTTGAAAAGTGTTTTCTGGTCTCGCGTCCGCCCCTATAGAGCTGGACATTTCCATTTTTGTATTCTCCCCCCATGCACACTGTACAAACCTTAGAAACACTGACCACCCTGACATTTCAGTCTTGTATTTTACATTTCTAGTTCTTTTAGTAGACCATGAATTCCTTGGAGGTAGGTACTAAACTTTACTTGCCTAGCTCTGGGAAGGGGAAGGTGTTGGCTTCAGTAAAGGTTACATGCATGTGCAAATGAGGAGAGGTTTTAACAGAAGTTAGTGAATCACCCATGGCCTTGTCTCCTTTGCAGAAGACAAGCCCAGAATAAATGTGGTGATGTCTCTGGTTTACTTTCTACCTTTGCCTTCCCAGAGATATTATACTTAAAGGCATTGTTAGAGTGTAGATAGCAACAACCAATATTTATTTAGTGCTTTTGTAGCCTGCAGAATGTCCAGAGGAGAAACACAAGTACAGAAAGGGTATGACTTATTAGAGGTAGATAACCCAGCCTATACGCAGCAGAGCAGGGATGGGATCCAGGCTTCTGATTCTAGACTTTATGTTCTTTTTATCATTTTGCACTCTCATACATGTTTATCAACATGTGATTTAAAAATGAATTATACAATCCCTTTTAAGAGAGCTGCTACTCGTTGTTTTCCTTCTCTTACCAACAAAGAACTCAAATACATCATGCATACACACACTGTGAGAAACTTCATTCCATGTGAACTGTTTTTTTAAGTCATTCTTTTTCCTTTTTATTTAGGCCTTTTTAATTAACATATTAACTAGTATAAAATAGAATGATTTTCCAGTAATTATATTTGCATATACTAAGGAGTAATTTTAAAAGAAAAATAAAGTCTTAGGTTCAAATGGCACATTTTTAATAGAAAACTGTATTATTTTACCCCGCCTAATGTATACTTTTTAAAACTTTTTATTAGTAATTTTTAATGTACAATTTAATGGATCTTATTATGACATTTCCATACCTTTCATTGTACATTGCTCATGTTCACTTTGCCCTTACCCTCTCATGGTCCCCCTCCCCAATCTTCTCCCTCCTTGCTAATGGTCTCCCTTCTACTTGCATGTCTTTTTTTGTGAGTATTCTATCCATATACGTACGTCCTGATTTTGCCAAAGGGCAACACATGTGATATATTTTTTTCTCCTATTACCCTTTCTTCCTGCCCATCCCCCCCATTTTAGTCCATTATCTTTCCCTTCTTAGGTCCCATCTGCTTTCATGATCTATATATTTTAATAATGAATATATATTGAAGTCCAATATCCACATATGAGAGAAAACATGCAATGTTTATCTTTCTGGGTCTGGCTTAATTCACTTAAAATGATGATCTCTAGTTCTATCCATTTTCTGGCAGATGACATAATTTTGTCCTTCTTTATGGCTTAATAAAACTCTGTAGTGTATATATGCCACAATTCCATGTGAACTATTAATTGCAAATAAGGCAGGTTAGGTCCCTGTCTTCTGGGAACTTAGAGTGTTTAGATAAGTGATACTGAGTCAGAGAGATTTTTTGATGTGGAGGAAACTGAATGTGTAGTTAGCTTAAATTTAAATATTGTATGTGAGTCACTCTTTAACAGTCCTTCCTGAGTCCCCTCACCAGGGACTGTAAGAGTGTCACATTTCCTTGTCTCGTAGGGGTCATAGGCAAGTGGGGGAGTCAGGTGTTAATCAGAAGACAAGGACTTATGCCCAGAGGCCATGGTAGAAGTCTAAAGAGGCCCTGGAACACAGAAAGACTAATACCGCATATTGTCTCTCATATGTGGAATTTAAATTTGAAGGAAAAAAACCCCAAACAAACAAACCTGTATGTGTGGGACTTGAAAGTAAAAGGGTGACTATTGAGCGGGGGCTACTGAGAGTGGGAAGGGAGCAATAGGAGAGGAGTAATCGGGTGAAATGAGTAAAAATACACAATATAATTGTCTAAAGATATCATAATGAAACCCATTATATTGTATGTTAATTTTAAAAAATGAAAATGCTCTGGAGAAATCAAGAGGCCTAACATTATGACCTGTGTGACCCAGGATGCTCCTTCATCTGGCTAGGCTCCATCCTTTTTCCTCTGTAAAATGACTAATGTTAGACCAATTGGTCTCTTAGTTCCTTCCCACTTACTATGTCTTTGAACTATGAAAGTATCTTTGTTAAAAAAAAATGAGTCAGAGCAGAAAGTACCATTTTTTTTGTGTGTGAACTGATTATTGAATAATAATGATAAATGTTTCATTTATTATCTTTGTAAGCAAAGGGTTCAGGCTCAGGATGTCCATAGTGACTGTCTCAGTCTGCTGTGGAAAACACACTCATATATTACAGCAATGCTAGACATTTTAGTGCACCCTCTTCCCATCTTTAGGTTATTCTGACATTTAAGGAATTGGATCATCTTTGTTCTGTGAGCAGAAAACTCATCAGCTCGTTTGCCTCCTTTCATATGTAAAATAGGAATAATAACCTAACACTTCTTAATACTCCCAGAGAAGCACTGATGCAGCAAACTTAGTTGAGCACCTAATATACGCATGGGTAGGGTCCAGTAAGTAGTTGTTGTTGTTAGGCGCCATTGAGTTGGGCAACCCTCAGGGGATTTTCAATGGCCAAAGGGTCCAGTATAGACAGGAATAGTCCCTGTCTTAGAATAACTTATGGCTTGAAGACAAAAGAGAAATTTTCTATATGAGAATGTATTATAAACACTGCCATAGAAATTTATCGAGGATTGGGGATAAAAGTGTACATAGTCACTAATGTTGATGAGAGGGGAAGCCAAGGGGCAACATGGCATAAGGGAAAGGACCTTAGGTTTGAAGTCAAGACCTGAGTTTTTAGAATCTGAGCTGTCTTCATGTTCGGTCTCTATTTGATATATATATTTGCCTTCTTTGAAGATGATTTGCCTCATCTATATATTTTATCTTTTGAGATGAGTTCTTGCTATGTGCTCGGGTTGGTTTGGAACGCCTGGGCTAAAGTGATCCTCCTGCCTCAGCCACCTGAGAAGCTGAGGTGGCTACAGGCATATGTGACCATGTGTAACTTGCCTTATCTAGATGAAAGAACTAATAATACTCTCCCCTATAACCAATATGAGGGTGGGAGGTGGAGAGAGAGTAAGTTCTATCTGTCTGAGCCCTAGGGACGTGACCATGTTCCTAAATAAAGTGGGTATTGAGCCAGTTGTAATTATTAAAGTTAGAAAAAATTTTATGTCAAGTTAGATTTTAGATTAAAGCAGTCAGGAATCAGGACCTTTACAAAGGTAGTATACCAACCAGCAGCCCATCCTGCCCTGGCAGATCAAGTGTCTGTATTTACCTCTTCTGTGGAATAGTAGGTGGTAGAGGAGATGGCAAGACATCCATGGCCCCTGAAAACATGTCCTCCCTCTACTTTGTAGGTGTGGATTGTATATTGCAGCTCTCACGTGCCTTTGAGGATGGAAACAGCCATATCCTGGTGTCTTAACTCTGACCTTTTCCCCCTTCCTCCCTTGTACCAGATTTTATCATGTGGGCAACCTGCTGTAACTGGTTCTGCCTGGATGGACAGCCTGAGGACGCCCCACCACCGCAGGGAGCCAGGACGCAAGCCTATTCCAACCCTGGATACAGCTCCTTCCCTTCCCCAACCAGCTCAGAGCCAAGCTGCAAGGCCTGTGGGGCCCACTTTGCAAGCACAGCCAGGAAGGTGAGTGCTGCCTTTCTAGCCTAGGGCTCTGTACTAAGGCCTCAGGACCTCTCGAAAACTGCTGGCCCCACTACAAATGTCTGTCACCTGGCCTTGACCTGAGTAATGCTGGGGACCCAGGCCAGTGTCTTTCATAAGAATGTTCAGGAGCAACTACTCAAGTGAGGGCAAAGCATCACAGCATATCCCTGGAGGCCAGTGACCTTGAATTCAGATACTGGCTTGGCCATTTACTAGCTGTATGACTGAATCTCTCTTGAGACTCAGTTTCCCCATCTGGGAGGTACCCTATGCTAGTGTTTTGAGAATAATATGAGGCAAGCTATGATGGGTACCTAGCACAATGCTTGGAACGTAACAGGCATCACTGTTGTTTGTTCCATTAGCTGTCATCATACAAAGCCTGACTGCAGATTAACCTGTTCTTCTTACTGAAAGCAATGTCAAGGATGCCTCAGGTACTTCAACACCCTCACAGACAAAGCTGGAGCCTGTTTACTATAGCAATGTCACTTGAAATGCTTGGGAGTAGGAACTAGGATCATTGGCTGGGTGATAGTAAGGTGTGACTTTCCCTTTGCCAGGGCCCAGAGGCAGCACGTTTTTTTCTCCTCTGCAGAAAGGTTTGCAGCCTAGAGTGGCTGATAGGATGTGAGGTCAAAATGGTGACAATGGGAAATTAAGACGAAATACAATAATACTTTTTAAACCATCTGCTATGTGTGAGAGGGATTGTTTTAAGATCTAGAGTTTTAGCTGCATATAGAGGTATGTGGTTAAAATCCAAGCACTTGAGAGGCAGAGGAAGGAGGATTGAGAGTTCAAGGCCAGCCTGGGCTAATGAGACCCTATCTCAAAAAAAAAAAAAAAGTTTTAGATTTTTAATTTCATTTAGACATTACAGATTTTTTTTTTTTTTTTTTTTTTTTTTTTTTTTTTTTTTTTTCCAGTTCTAGGAGTTTGAGCCCAAGGCTTTGTGCATGGTAGGCAAGTGCTTTACCACTGGGCATCATCCTCAGCCCCTTTTTAAACATTTTTTATTTTTGAGACAGAGTTTCGCTAAGTTGTGCAGGCTGCCTCTGTTCTTGAACTCATGATCCTCCTGCCTTGGTCTCCTGTGTTGCTGAGATTAAAGGTGTATGCTATGGCACCTGGCTTAAATTTTCATTATTTAGATTTGTTTCATTTAATCCTCACAATAACTGTATAGGTTTTAGAATACACCAAATCACATTTCACGTATGATAAGCTAAGGCTTAGAGTTCAAAATTTAAAAAGAAAACTATACATGTCAAGTTTCTGATAAATAGCATGAGACACCAAAATACTCCTTCGTTTTCCTCTACATAAGCAGTGCCTCAAGATCACATAGCTATTAAGTGGCAGAGCTGGGATTTAAACCCAGGTCCTGTCTAAATCTACCCTTCAGAAGATGTTTGGCATGTTGAGTCAAAGATTATACTTAATGGCCCTTGGTGGGTAGGAGCATGACAGTGATCAAAATTAGGAGTTTTTTTTTTTTTAACTGATTGGAAATTTGTTACTGAATATCTATTGTGTGTCCAGCATCTCCTAAGCTAGGGAGGTAGAGATGAAAGAGGCTGTCCCTTTTTACCAGGGCACATACAGGGAGGCCGAGGCAGCACATAGCACCCACCAACACCAGAGAAAAGTGGCTGTAGTAAGAATAGTTCTGTGGAGGGGAGATCAATTCCAGTCTGGATAGTGAAAGAAGGTTATTGGAACGATATTTTCTTACTACAAAAGTATGAATTAGTTTTGTGCAATTCATAATGATTCATTTTTGCAAATATTAATGTTTTCTCCTACAATTATTTTTCATTTGTAATATCATACTGATGTGGATCAGTATTCTGAAGGGTTTGGCATTTAATGGTCTGAGGGTTTTAAAATGTCTTTTGTAGAAGTGTTGTTGTTGTTAGGTGCCGTCGAGTCAGTATCCGATTCATAATGACCCTACATACAATAGGCGAAACACTACTGTGAGTGCTTCTCTGCTGTTCATAGGGTTTTCAATGGCGGATTGATTTTTGGAAGTGGCTTGCCGGGTCCTTATCCCAATTTGTAGAAGTAGTTGAATTGAAATAATTACATAGATCCTACTGTCTTTTTCGTTTTTTCCATTGTGGTCAGTATTTTCTGCAGGCTTATCGGGTACAAAGCATAGGTAATATTAAAGACTTTTAGAGCAAGTATTAGTACAATATGTCCCTTGCATTCCCTGAGTTTCCAGTGTTAGAGAGGAGTGGGCTGAAATTTTGCCACCAGCCAGATACCCCATCTGTCCTGGTAATACCTGCTGACATTGTAGCAGTGACCCTGACAGTTTTGGAGGGAGTCAGCCTTCGGTTGGACCAGTCTGAGGAGGAGCAGGAGGTTGTGCTTGGAAACACTGGTGTAGTATTCAGATCTCTGCATGGAAAGAAAGGAGCACTGGTTTGGTTGGGAAGAGCTGAGAGATGCAGCGAGGGGAAAGAGTAAAAGATGACTATACCTTTCTTTGTCTGCCTTAGGCTAAGCTTTGTGTAAATGATCTCATGCAATATTTCTGGTAGTCCTTAGACTGGCAGGGTGAGAAGGTGAGCATGAATAGTGCCAGGGAACATGGGCAAGGAGGTGATGAGGAGAGAAGGGCAAACGGTGAAGGAAAGAGAGTGAAGCACCCAATCCTGTGTCCTATGATCTGATTGAGGTCCTGCTGCCAGCTCTCAAAGAGGTGTTGGAGTGCACACAGGGCATCTTGACAGGCACATTGCCTCCCCCAGTGCATCTTTCCTGCTGTCTTGTCACTCAGCTGGTTTGGCCCATTTGCCAGAATTTACACATACGTGTTTCCTTTGCTCATTCTGCCCACACTTGTTAACGGCCTTTTTTCCTCTCCCTTTGTTCTCTCCTGCTTATGCACGCTGGGACTTTAGCCTTGAGTACTATCCTACTCCTCCAGGGCATGTTTCAGATGCCTGCTTACAACAGGGTCCCTGGTGGGCAGTGGGTACACACAAGTTGGGTTGCTGCCTTTGCTTCCTCATCTTGCATCCAATAAGCCACACACATTTGAAGAACACAGAGTTGTTTGGAGCTGGCTGATTAAACGCAAAGCAAGCTTTATAATTATGTCAAGCTATGTCTTGTCCAACTGCTTTGACTAAAGTAATGCTCCATGTCGGGACCATAGCTTTATGACACTGAAGCCTCTTCATTTTGTTGTCAGCCATCCTAAACACGTTTCATCTCCCCATAGGAAACTTTTAGATGTGCATGAACTCCAGATACCCCCCAAAACTTATTTTCCACCTGTGTGGCTGGTCCCAGAGCTGTCCTGTGCTGGCATTGTTTGGTTGCTGCCTTTTCAGTCAGTCTCTGTGCAGTTTGTCACATTATAACTGGGTGGAGAATGAGGGGCTTTTGTTGTTCCTTTGCAATGCCTTGTAAGTCTTAATAGTTAAAACCATTAAGATGCGAAACATTATGTCCTTTCCTGTGACTACAAATGACATGCAGATAAACACTGACTATAGCCATTTTAGGGGCTGGGATTTAGCTCAGTTGGTAGAGCGCTGCACTGCAGTCTTTGAGGTCCTGAGTTCAATTCCCAGCACCGCAAAAATGGGAGAAGGACCTGGCAATCCACTCCCAAGGCAATCCCGAAACAGTCTGCCATTGAAAACTCTATGAAGGTCACTATGAGTTGGATACCAACTCGACAGCACCTAACAACAACAACAACATAGCCATTCTAACCATGCAGCCTTCTGCTTCAGCCCCACATGGGTTCATGTGAGTTTGCCTGGGAGAGTCTAAGTCTCTTGAACATTCTTTCATAGCTTGAATAGCTTTTCATATTTAGAAAATGGGGAGCACAAACATGTAGTCTAATACTTAAGTTAACACAGAATGAAAAGTTTCTAACTTCTGTAGAGGATCACTGAGGGTGCCCTTGAGGATGATTCCCAGCATGCTTGGGATTACCTCTTTGGGGAGGGCAACCTGCCATTGGCTGGAACTGAGCTCAGCCAGATGTCACTGTGCTTACACAGCCTGTGGGTTGAGCAAGACTTGATGTGCTCTCTGTGATCGTGGGAGTAGCTGCTGCCAGGTAGTGCCAGCTTGCTGGTCAGGCATGCTCACTGCCTAAGACAGTGTGCTTTCACAAAGGGGAGTACGCTGATGTCCAGAGCCCTCCCATAATATCTGTGTATTTGTCTTGGAAATGACCTAAAGTACCACCTACTTCTCAGCACCCTGAGTGACCTTGCTGGTACAGAGGAGCCTGGCATCAGTCTTTCTGAACAGGGCACTGGCTTGGTACTTTGCAGGTGGAAAGCCATGCTCCTGACTCAGTCCTACTGGCTGCATGGTTGGGGCTCAGGAGGCAGCATGACCAAGTGGGAAGAGTGTGATTGTGGGCATTAGACTTAGGCTGTAAGTATAAATCCCAGCTCTGCCTTTACTACCTGCTAATACCTACTTTGCAGGGTGCTTTGAGAATGAAATGACAAGTCAGTTATAGCTCTAGCACATAGTAGCACCTCAGTAATATCAGATACGACTAATATTAACAATAATCACCAGCCAGGTGTGTAGTGCACACCTATAATCCCAGCACTCATATGGTGGAGGAAGAAGGATCATGAGTTTGAGGCCAACCTGAGATCCATAATGAGACCCTGTTTCAAAACACCATGGTTGGGGATGTAGTGCAGTAGGAGAGCACTTACCCAGTACATGCATGAGACCCTGGTTATATCCCCAGCACCACAAACAGCTAACCACCACCTTCACCTTCGTGCATTGGCTTTCTTTCCTCAGCAATAAAGCAGAAAGAATGATGAGGATTTGAGTGCTGGCTCTTATCATTAGCCATATTTCCTAGCAATAATAATTAAAACAGCTAACACTTATTAAGATTCATGCCTCAATGCACTATTTCTCAATCTTTACAACAATCCTATGAGTTAAGTACTGTTATCACTCCCATTGCACAGATGTTGACACTTGGCCAGACAGGCCGAGTTAATACATCCATGGTGACACCACCAGACATGGGAGAGGCAGACTCAGTAAAAATGCAGAGCTTTTTGATTGGTAGCTGGTAGTTTTAATTAATACCTTCAGTTTCTCTGTGAGTAAAATGAATCAAGTAAGCCTTAAATGAAATTATAACTGTCAGGTGTCCTGTACATGGATACACAGGTACACACAGCTCTGCCACCTCTGAGTGGTTTTAATCTGCAGTCTACAGTGCAGCTCACCCCTCTGGATGCAGGAGACAGTGTAGTAAAGTGAGAGTGACAGGAGGATGTCCTGCCAGCCATGGAGGCCTCATGGCTCCCGCCCTCTCTGTGTCATGTTCTTTCAAGCTGACATGTTTCCTCTGCCTCTTGCTCTAAGCAGCAGACCTGCTTGGACTGCAAGAAAAATTTCTGTATGACCTGCTCAAGCCAAGAGGGGAATGGGCCCCGCCTCTGCCTCGTCTGCCAGCGGTTCCGAGCCACAGCCTTTCAGCGGGAGGAGCTCATGAAGATGAAGGTGAAGGACCTGAGGGACTATCTCAGCCTGCACGACATCTCTACTGAAATGTGCCGGGAGAAAGAAGAGCTGGTGTTCTTGGTGCTTGGGCAGCAGCCTGTAATCTCCGAGGAGGACAGGACTCATGCCTCTACCTTGTCCCCAGATTTCCCCGAGCAGCAGACCTTCCTGACCCAGCCTCACACCAGCACAGTACCTTCTACCTCACCCAGCCTCTCTTCTTCACCTGCACAAGTCACTTCTGTTCCCCCGGATCAGGGTCAAGAAAATCAGCAGGTATGGGCTCACATGCAGTCCCCGCCTCTCTGTGCCAGCTCAAGGGCCCATCTTCTAATGCTGTTGCACTGTGGAAATGGGATGTAAGGTGAAGTGTCTTGCCTGCTGATGCAGATGTTTCCTGGACAGTAGACACACATTTTGGCTTCCTTCAGAGATTATATTCACAGTACCATATTTTTATGGATTTTGTTTTTAGTACTTTCATATCCTAGACGTTTAAAAAAATTCACTGTTCTAGAAATATTTTGAAGAAATTTGCCATCAACTCTCCAAATTTAGTTCTGTTCAAATTGTCCTCTGGCTTATTCCTCTTTGTCTGGTTTTCTTTAGCTGGATTGAGAATTTGGTTCCTTGGTAACCATCACAAGATGTATAGGAAAAAAGGCCTGTGGGAGGGAAGGGAGCAAGGGAAACATTGTGACAGGCCCTCTGCTCTCCTCAGTCACCATCACAGTGTGGAGCAGCAGTGGTGGCATGCTACTATACTGTAAGCTCCTTTAGGGTTATCCCCAGGGGCCGGGAAATGGTAAGCTACAAGCACTGACTGATGAAGTACCAGAAGAGCAATGAGTAACACACTGTCTCTGTCCTCAGAAAGCCCTGGGAGAGGGAAGGTAAACAGGTGGACCCACTCTTGGATTTCAGTGATGCCAATGGGCTTCACTAACCCCAGGGTCAGAGGTGCTGGTATCGCACAGATGTACAGAAGTGCCTTAGTGACCATGTGATTTATGTGGCTTGGGCAACGGTGAGGCTGGGCAGGACCTAGATGATTTGGGCTCCATGTCTAGTTTTTATAGTTTTTTCTTTTTTTATTTCCTTTGATGCTGGAGATCCATCCCAGGACCTCACATGTGCTGGGAAAATGTTCTCTTACTGAGCTGCACCATAGCCCCATACTGTCACTGACTAATTGGTCACCTGGGTCAAACTACAGAAGTGAAATGGGGCTAGTAATCCCAGATCCCAGGTCTTGCTGGGACATAGAGGGGTCTGAGGAACATGGTATCATGTCTAATGCGTGTGGAGCCACTCAGGGCTGGCAACATGCTAATGTCTGGCCCATCCGTGACGTGGATGGCTGTACCTCTTGTTTATAGTCACCTCCTTTGCCAGGACTGGGCCTCTGATTCAGCTTTTGACAGGCACTGAGGCATAAATGCCAATGTGATAGCATAATTTAGCTGCAATAAAATCATTTAACTCTAGTTGGCTTGAGCATGGTTTTCTCTCCAGCTGTTCTTACTTTTTCCTAAGCTCTGGCTCTTGGTCTGCTGGAAAGTTTCACCTATTGCTACACACTCCTATTTTTGCTTGGTTTTTGGAGCACTCCTCTACATATGGGGAGCCAGGAGGGGAACTTCAGGAATTATTCTTTCCTAAAGAACCTTTAGGTTTTTCACTGAAAGATTATAAGCTTCTTGTCATTAACCAGAAGTTTCTAGACTGTAGCTATAGGCCACACTATGTACCAGATATTACTGGGTATCTTTCCTCTGGTGTTTTCAGAGGATTTTATTGTCAACCCACTTTTCCTGTTCTGGTGACATCTGTACTTTGCAAGCAGGAGAGACAGGCCTGGGAAAGTAAAGTAATGTGTACAAAACTGTCTGTAAAGTCCATTAGCAAGCTGCACCCAGAATGCAAATCTTCTCATAGTGCTTGCCCCACCAGGGTTCTGTCCTTTACCTTTAGTGCCCCAGCCATAACTGCTAGGGAAGAAAGTATGGGCAATAAACTCAACAGTGAACAGATACCAATTGTACGTTCTGATGTAGCCGGTGGGGTAACTGGAAAGGTGAGCGTACTTTGCAGCATCAAGTCCAGTTTCTCTTTGAAGGGAATAAAGGAAATACAAAAGCAGTCCACTCAGGAACAGATTTGCCTCTGAAAAACCTCCAAGATAACACCCAGGTGACACTATGCAAGAGGCCAGTGGGTGCCACATAAACCCAAAGCTGAGAGAAAACCAGAGGTATTGACGAGGCCACTGTTTTGGATGTGTCCCTGTACGTGTGTATGTTCTTGTCACCCATTGGCCTGTTCTTGCTATTTCTGCTTTTCATTTCCATTGTAGTTGTTTGCCTCTCTTGACAAGTGGCTCAGGCCAGCGAATGACTTTGGTTTCCCAGGTCATCCCTTTCCTGGCACTCGCAGGGTCTGGAGAAAAGGCCTGTGAGCTCAGACATCTCTTTGCTCTGAGATCCCACCAGGCCCTGTGCCTGAAGACTGCAGCAGGTAGAGAGGAGCTAGCTAGGGGTTTGTACACGTGTAAGTGCCAGTGGAATCAGGAAGCTCACAGTTGTGACAACTCTCAGGCAGAACCTCCTAAGGGAGCACCCAGGAGGGTCCATTTAAGAAGTCAGAATCCTGAGTAGAATGAAACTGTGACTCAAGGCAAGGTATTTGTGTTCTGCAGTCTTAGGCTACCAGATTCTTAACTACATTAAAAACAATGAGCAGGTTTCAAGACGTACTCATAGTGTGCCCTGCTCGTTGGAGCACATTCCTATAATAGAGCAGTGACCAGGTTGGAGAGTGGGACTTGGGTGGTGAGGATCTAAAAACTGTCCCCTCAGGGTCAGGTCAAGGAAACCAGGGAGATTCAGTGTCAAGGAGGAAGACATCGTATGAGCTGTTTGGACAATCAGTGGACACTGGTTTGAGGGGTAGATTTGGATCACTGTTGAGAAAATGTGATGGTAGTTAGAGAGCAGTCTAGCAGTGGGATGGCCAAGGTCGTTGTCCTTTCACCTGGAATGTTCAATCTGAGAAAAAAATTGACAGTGAGTGGTGGCAAATGCCACCCTAGTGCTGAGTGGAACTAGTGCACTCTTACTCTGCAGGCAACTTCACATCCACTTAAATCTGTAGCCTCTGCCTGACAAAGCTGATGTTGGACAGCTGGCATTTGTGGCACTATTGTGGGAGCCTTGATTTCTGGGGGAGATGGGAATACGTTTCAGACATTGTGTTGTGAGCTGAGAGAGGCCTGTGCTATGCAAATCGCTGGGACATCTCTGTGGATGTGATGGCACCTTTCTCTCCTCACAGGCCAATGGCCATGTGTCTCAGGACCATGAGGAGCCCGTCTACCTGGAAAACACAGCCAGAGCAGCTGCCGAGGAGGAGACTCAGGTGGGGCCTTGGCTTGGGGCTGTGCCTTTGCTCTTCCCGATGTTCTTGGGGTGCCCCTGGAGCCTCAGCAACTTGGGGAAAGAAAATGATTAGTCTGTGAGGATAGACCTGGAATCCTCTTCTCAGGGGAGTTTGTGCTAGCATATCAGATTAACCGTTGGTAGTGTCTGGGGATAAGGTCACAGAGACCTCCAAGCCCCCTGGCCCATTATGTTCCTGTCTGTTGACTTTCTGAGAGATGCCAGAGGGGAGGCTCTGGTGCTGCTATGAAAACCTTGTTCTTGTCCTCTGATTCTAGCACACAATAGCCACTGTCAGGATAAGAGGGGTCAGATGCTAAGGAGTTCAGGCCTGAGCCAGGCACAGGCCAGTGCGGAGAGCACAGCCATCAGGGCCAGGCAGCCGTGGTGAGCCTTGTGTGAAGGAGCGCTTGGCAGGTGGTCTGCCGCCTCCCTAAGCAAGTGGAGCTCTCATGTGGAGGAGGGAGGGCCAGCACCGCCCTTGGTGGTTTCCCGTGTTGCCACAGTTAATCTTCACAGGAGCCCTTAATCTCCACAGGACTGCTATTTCTCCTTTGTGGAGGGGCAGACAGGCTCAGACAGGCAAGCAACTTGCCAGATATCACTTAGCATTTAGTCAGTGGAGGGCTAGGGATTCAGAATTGGGGCCTTCTGATTCCAGTGGGGGCCCCTGGTATACATCACACCAATGGGCTGGTTTGTGGCTCTGTGTGTCCGAGCATAGAACTGTGGGTCAGGAAAAGACTGGTCTATTTTGTGGTGCCAAGCACCATGCCAGGTGTCCTTCTGTCTCTGTTCTGACTCTTGAGGCCAGTCACCAAGGTACCTGTGATGAGTCCTCTGGGGTCCTTGGAGTTTAGGGGATGTGAGAGATGAACCCCCCATCTCATCTTTGCCACTGCAGTCCATTGACTCAGAGGATGGCTTCATCCCAGGCCGGAGAGCCTCTCTGTCTGACCTGACCCACCTGGAGGATATCGAAGGCTTGACAGTGCGGCAGCTGAAAGAGATCTTGGCTCGCAACTTTGTCAACTACAAGGGCTGCTGTGAGAAGTGGGAGCTGATGGAGAGAGTGACACGGCTGTACAAGGATCAGAAAGGACTCCAGCACCTGGGTGAGGAGCTGTCTGGGTGGCAGCTGCACAGAGCTCTGGAGTGTTTGCTGTCACCCAAAAAATGATGGCATTGACCAGAGTCAATTCCCATGCTTTTAGCCACAGAGGAAGTCACCTTTCACATTTGCATCATCTAATAATGGCTGTCATTTGTGGTTAAGAGCCCAGATGGGGTCAGGCATTGTACACATTTATTTAATCCTCAGAGCAGCCTATGCAATAAGTATCGTTAGCATCACCTGTTCATTGTGGAGCCCAGATTTGAACTGAACATTTCCTGATCTAACTCCAGGACCTTCCTGCCATATGCCACCCAACCCATACTCCCTCCTTCCACCAGTACTTAATTTTCAACAGTGGGAGACTGCAAAGTGAATCCCGGCACATGGTGGGAGACTATCTGTTTTGCACTCACTTGGGCTTTTCCTTTTGTTCATTTTCCAAAGCATTTTACATGACTTCATTTTCCGAAAATGCCCAGAAAAATATCTGAGTCTGGGGTTAAGTGAGTTTGGGAAAAAATGCTTTGTAGTGTGTCCCCGTGACTCATTCATGGTAGATATTTTATATTAAATGCAGATTGGCCTTGCAGAAGAGAAATGTGTTTGCTTTGAACTCAACATGTCCCCAAATTACTTCACCACAGAACCTTCACCTTCCTTCTCATCCACTACAGGTTTAGTCCCTGCACAGTGTCATTTTGATTCCTTGTAGGGTATCAGTGGGTTAAGTCAGATTTCAGACTCCCCTCTAATACACTTGAATAGCTCCAATTCATCTGAGTTAGGGGACGTCTAATTAACTCCTCTGCTCATAGACTGAGACCTACTGACACGGAGTCTCAGTCTCCGATTCAGGTTGCCTCAGAAGTCTCCCTAGAGTAATGGCCACAGGGGAACTTTGGCCAGAATGTCAGGCCCATTGTTCAGCGAGATGATTCTTTCTTTCTTGCCTTTAATGCTGCCTTCAGAGGCGTTGGAACGGGTATTGTGTGTGGAGTGTCCTTCTAGTTGGCAGTTTTGTTTGTGCAGACCAGTGGAACGCCTTTTTCCAAGAGCACAGCAGAGCAGCAGCAAGAGCTGCTGAGTTCCCAGCACGTCAAGGGAGGGCAGAGGGCAAGTGTCTGTCCAGACTCTGGCCACACATGCCTCTTGGCAGGGAAGTGGCCAGAGTTCCGAAACAGGCTGGATGGTGGGATGCTTTCTTTGTGCCATCATGCTGTCACATATTTAGACATCTTTCTCTTTCCTTTTCAGTGTGTGGTGCAGAAGACCAAAACGGTAGGTAGTTGTCTGTGTTTGGGAATTGGCTCAGGCTCTTAGCAGTTCAGTCCTTCCCACTGTCAACCCCAGTTGCTGTTCAGTCTAAGGATTGTGAGCACAGGGGTTTCCAAGGAGAGGGTATGGGGACACCCACCAAGAACCAGTTTCTCAGCATCTTTTGACATTCTCACCTCCCGCCCTATGAAGG
Source organism: Pedetes capensis (assembly GCA_007922755.1). Taxonomy (NCBI): domain Eukaryota; kingdom Metazoa; phylum Chordata; class Mammalia; order Rodentia; family Pedetidae; genus Pedetes; species Pedetes capensis. The sequence continues at coordinate 85,956 of VMDO01005557.1, forward strand.
AAGTGGAGCAGCAGCAGCCTACAGGCTGGCTGATCTATGCGACCTTGGGCTGCCAGAGTGTAGACACCACTTGTGGCATGTGGCATGCTCAGTTCATTTTTTGTCATCCTGGTGTTTCCACTCCGTTCTGATCTAGATAGGGAGAGTCTCTTCCCCTTCATGGAAGTCACTTGAGATGTTTACCAGCTTCTCAATCAGCCAAAAAGCAAGGGTGGTCACCTGAGAGTCCTGTTTGAATGAGGCAGCAGTTGGAGCTGCTTGGGGACAAAGCAGGAAAGGTATCACACAGTTGCCCCCTGGACACAAGGTGCACATCTCACTCTAGCTGTTGTCTACCGACCTGTGTTAAAGACCACCACTGAGGTATCCCCAGAACTTCTGCAGAGCTCCTGACAGTGTTCTAAAATATGCTATACATTTTTAAAAGTCTCAGGGTTGTGAGTTCTTTCCCAAGAGAGAACATACTCAGAGTAGAGTTGGAACGTGCAAGGCATTTTAAAACTTTTTCAGAAGATTTCCCAAATTTCTAACTTAAAATGGCCTTTTGCTCAGAATGGGGCAGAGACTTGAGCTTTTCTTAGATCCCTGTAATCATCTGGAGGCCCAGACCCACCCCTCACATCCTGCCAACATTAGGCTAATCCACTGGGTGCCTTTCTTTTTCTCATTCCCTGGGAGAATGCTGACAATGGAGTGGATGCATTTATTGTTCCTCCTGAGAGAAGTAATAAGTAACTGAAATTCTATAAATTACTCTGGTTTACCATAGGTATTTGTATACCTTCCAAGCTTTCCCTTTTAGGGCCACAAAGGAGATAAATAGGTTTTAGTCCTCAGCCCCCCTCCTAGGGGAGGTGTTTCGCAAAATTTTGAACAGTCCAGAAAAGAGGGGAGAAAAGGATAGAAGCAACAGATTAAAGGAGAATTCCTTCGTGGAGTGGCCAAGCTCTAGGTGGTAGAGGTAACTGGTACAAGGCCAGTTCTGTCTTTGGCTACCTAGTTCAGGCTACAACCTGGGAGAGATAGCTGAGCTTTCAACCATAAAGGTTTTTCTGTTTGTGCAACTGCACTAGGATACTGGTTATGGCCACTGTATCCTCCTACTGGCACAAGCCAGTTAGCCTTTCTCTAGAACTCTCCCCACTGGGCAGTTAATACCGTCTCAATAGTCTCTACTCTAAGAACACTTATCCAGGAGGCCCTACTGCCTGAGCTTTGGGGCCAGCGTGTCTGGGTTTGGATCTTGGCTATTTCAGCTGTGTGCCCTTGGACAAGCCACTTAACGCTTTGGCCCCAGTTGTCTCATCTATAAAATGAGTAGTAAAAGTACTTGCTTCATCTTTTCTGGGAGGACTCAATGGGTTAATCACACAAAGCTCTTAGAACCCTGACTAGCATGTGGTAGGCATTCCGTAAATGTGAGCTACTATCATCCCCTGATCTGCAGCGGTAGCCCTGTGGCATCCGATCCCGTCAGATCTCGGAAGCTAAGCAGGGTCAGGCCTGGTTAGTACCTGGATGGGAGACCGCCTGGGAAGACCAGAATTTGTAGGCTTGGGAGAAGGACCTGGCAACCCCCTCCCAAAAATCAATCTGCCATTGAAAACCCTATGCACAGCAGAGAAGCACTGACAATAGTGTTTCCCCTGTTGTACGGAGGGTCGCTATGAGTCGGATACCGACTTGACAGCACCTAACAACAACAACAACATCATTCCCTTGGGAGAATGTTCATTATCAGACATTTAGAGAATACCTACTACATGACCTGTGTTTTGGGGATTAAAAAATGAATATCTGACCTGGGAGCACATAGCAAATGCTAAGTATATGATTGTGGAAACTGACTGAATATAGTGAATGAAGGAGGTCTTAGTCTATTGGGGGAGATAAGTAGGCAAACCAGAATTATAATCCAATGTGATAAGCAATTAACAGGTATGAATAAAGTGCTATGGTTGTAGCACAGCAGAGGGAGCAGTATGCCTGCCATGTTCTTCCATCAGGAAGTCTCCTCAGAGGAAGTCCAGGGGGAGACTGCAGGATAGCACAGGGGTACCCATGATCCTCAGCTTTATTAAACTGGGGTTATGTTTATAGTAAGCTTCATGATTCTTAATGAACCATTCGTTACAGTTCTGTTAATATCGAAACTTTTCAGAGCCAGTTTTATCTTTTCTGCATGTTCTGCCTCAAGGCATAAGGAGTCCCTAAGTACCACTCACTCACTGTATTTCCTCAATTGTCTGAAAATTATTTTTCAGCTTTGAGGACTTTGCCTTGGTTCTCATGTTCTGGGATGTTTTGATCTACAAGTATTGTACTCTTCTAATCTATAGCACTTTGGGAGTAGGTATTGATTAAACAAGCAACTGGAGCTGGTTACAGAGGGAGTTTTCCTGGGAGAGCTCTGAGGGAAGTGTGTGGCTTTAGAGGCTTGAATATAGTGTGCCCTCTCTCCCTGTGCATGGAGACAGTCTCCTCACTTTCCCTTCTGCCCTGTGTTTGTGCAGGAGGAGCAGTGCCACCTGGCGTGGAGGAGAACCTATGTAAGATCTGCATGGACTCACCCATTGACTGTGTTCTTCTGGAGTGTGGCCATATGGTGACCTGTACCAAGTGTGGCAAACGCATGAATGAATGTCCCATCTGCCGGCAGTATGTGATCCGAGCGGTGCACGTCTTCCGGTCCTGAGGGCTTGCACCGGCTTCTTCAGTGCCTTACGGGATTATAGCCCAGGGTGTCTGGGCTGAGGGTTGGTCAGCTTGCAGAGGAGCATGCTGTCAGAAGAAATTTTGCAGTGTTCCCAAGACCAGGGAAAGCAGAGATGCCACATCATCCCTGGGCATGCCTGTCTTGCCATGGGGGTGGGTGGCCAGTGGGAACTGGTACAGATGCCATGGGTGAGTGCCTGCTTCAGTGATCTTAAGGCAGTGATGGTCATCGATGAACACCAGACTTTCCAGAACTTGGACCATGTCTTCCTCCCTTCGAGAACCTAGACGCATTCTCACCCTTCCTCCTGTACCCACTGGTCTCCTGCACATGCTTGCCTGTTTCATCAGAATCCCTGCTAGAAATGGTTCCCTTCCTCCCCAGCACATCTGGATTTAAATTTCTGGTCTCTCTGGCTTTCTGTGCTTTAACATATCTTCAAAGTCTCTTGCTACACTTGCTAAAATCCATTTGTTTCTTTGGACAAAAATATGTTGATCAGACCTACAGTAGTCCCAACAGAATTTGAATCAGTAAGCTAATCTCTGGTAAGAAATGAAACACAAGTGCGACAAAAGATTTCCAAGTTGCTAGAAGTTGCTTCCTTAAATGTTGGGATTGGAGGCTCTTAGTCTCCTGACCTGACCCCAGGAGCAACAAAGCACTTGGCCCCCAAACTGCTGGGAAGTCCAGCCTCTGTAGGCAAGGGATGGTGCATGGACAGTTTCTGCTGCTTCCTCTTCTGGGGTTTGACATTTTACCATCTCTACCTTTGGATTATGAGGAAAGAGGAAGTACTGGGTGGAGGCAGTGGCTTTCTGCTGCTGATCTTTGGTTTCTGATCTTTTCCAACAGGCAAGAATCTCAAACCACTTTAATGAAGTCCTTTCCTTTCCCATTGAGGTTTTAAACCTGGTCTCAGTGAAGGCATATAGACTTAGGCAAAGAGCCTTGCTCTTCTCTAGCCAGACTTCTCATGAAGCTCCTGGAGAACCAACATGGAGGACACAGCACCTGAGAAGCACTAGAAGGTACTGAATGAGGCTGGAGTCTGCCCACGTGTAGACAATTAGAAAGTCCCCATTTTCAGTTTCTTTATCAGCCTATTGATTTGGGGGCAAGTCAGAATGAAGCATTCTTTAGGCTGTTTAATCATGAGTAGAGGATGTTTTTAAGCTCTTGGGGTCTTTGCACCACTGGAGTTGCTGAGCAAAGCACAAAGCACACATGCTATCAGAAGAGCTGTGTGCACCCCCATTATGAGTGGCTGAACTATGCAAACCCCAAATACCAGAGGGCCTTGTGAGACTTCCTCCCATCCCCCCCCATTGTGCAGCTGAGATGAGTCTAGAAGGCAGATGGAAACCCCTAAGGAAAACTACTAGACATGCTTTCCTGCCATCATCAACCACTGAGTCCCTTTGAGAGATTTAATTTCATAAAATAGTTGTGAGAGCCCTGTCCATTTATCTCCACATTATACCAAGTCCAGATGATCTAAATCTGGGGCCTTAGCCTTTGTAGGAGTTGGGGAATCAGATTTTCCTATGAAGACTTCACTGTTCTACTGGACAGTACTATAGTTTACAGTAACTACTAGCTTAACAACGGTTCATCGATTCAGCTACTCCTCCATGCCACTGTGAAATAGATCTATCTACATGCAGCTCAGTAGGATCTAGCAATAACTTCAAGGCAGAAGCAGGCATTCTCCCTCCTTACTACTTGCTTTCTCTGTTGAGGCCTTACCTCCCAACTTCCTCTTAGACAGGAATTGAAAATAATATAGTGATGACTGGTTAGTAACCTCAGTGATATCACTTACTCATTCTGAAGGAAGAACTTGCCTTTAGGTCTCTTATCTTTTGGTGAAGGTTTCCATTTGGGACAGACATGTCAAACAACTGATTTTTTTTTTTTTTTGATATGTTCTTTATTATACCAAATAAAAGTTGGGAGTTCCAAGATCCCATTCCAGTTACTATAACCCAGGTAGAAAACCTGATTTTTTTAATTTTTTTGTTTTTTTTAAATCTTTGCATCTTCTCTCCTGTCCCTCGGATCCTTGCTCTTATTTTTTATCATAGAAACATCTACTACTTCCAATTTATTCCATGGCTTTTGCTGTAACTGCTCTGAGATTCCAGTTGAGATTTGTTTTAAAAGACTTGGAGAGCTGACTAGTTCACAATACATTGGGGTAGCTGGATCCAAACTAATAAGAATTAAGCTGTACAGAATACTGCTAAATGTATATTGCATAAATTTGTTGAAATTTCTTGGATGTGAATGTGTTACTTCAAGTGGCTTATATCCTCATACTTGGGTGTTAAAGCAAACCCAAATGTGTATTTTTTGTTACAGAGCTCTGCTTTATAATTTTGTAATAAAGTTTCAATATAGATGACTGTCAATCTGGTGTGAGGATGATGCCAGAGGCCTGCAAGATTATTGACAAAAGAGTTGATAGACTATAGCAAATATCAGGCCATGTGGCCTTGGTCAAGATATCCCTGTTCAGTTTTGTTATGGCTGGCCCACGATGTCAGCAGGTGTATGTGGGAGAAGCCATGGAACAGCTTAGAAGGGAGCTGGTAAGAAAGGATGAATGCTAAGACCAAACAGGAAGAAGCACCAAGTGAGTTCAGATATTTACACTGTTCGATAAGGATAACCCTTCAAGATGTAGGTAGGTAGAAAGGAATCTGGCCATAATGTAGCCAGTTAAGTTTTCAGGTGGCTGGGAGAGAAATGGTAGCTCTTGGATCTAGCATGGTACAGCTGAATGTGGCTCAGTAAAGCCTGCCTGTGCCTCCTTCCTGAGCAGGTGGTCGTGGGGAGGGCAGAATGTCACCCTTGGGAGACTAGGATGTAGTTGAATCTGCTGTGACTGAGGAATCTTGCAAAGGCTAAGCTGCAGCATTGTCCTCATGCCTCTGAGCAGCTGACTTGTTCACCACCCAGTGGTGACGTTTGCCTGTTCCCAGAAAGGCTGAGGATAGTGCGGGTTTCTGCCTTCTGGGGAAGTTTAAATTGATGTTGCTTAGGTTTGGGTGGAAATACACAAAAGGATACAAAATTGTATTTAGTGTAATCTGCACAGAAAAAAATGTATCACAAAGATGAAGGAGCTAGGCAGTGTGGCACAGCCTGTAATCCCAGTGCCTTGGGAGGCCAAGGCAGCCTGAACGACTGAGGCCACCTCAGAAAATAAAGGGGCTGGGGTGTGGCTGAGTGGAAGAGCACTGGCTTAGCACGCACAGGCCTTGGGTCCAACCCTCCAGTATTGGGCAGGGGGAGGGAAGACTGGAAGGAAAATACAAACACTTGTTGACAGTGAATTGGAACTAATACATACTAAGGCAGAGAAGGGCTAAGGGGCCCAGCTTATGCTTGAGATGATGGCCAGCCACTGGTGGGGGCCCTTTGCTGGGAGAGTGCACCCTGAATGTGAGCAAGAGGGAAGGGCAGGGGGGCTGAGCTTAGGCCAGCCAGCTGGAGGGCAGGGCTGTGGAAGGACCCTGAGGGTCCTTATCCTGCCCAACTTCTTGACACTTGGAGCAGGGAATGGAAATCTGCCTAGGTAGGTACTGAGGACCAGCTCTTGTCACCGGAGGAGATGGACTAAAACATATCTCAGTCCCCAGACTGAAAGAGGTCTGCTCAAAAATACCATGTGTCCTGCACTAGTCAGGGAGGTGCCTCCCCAGTCTGTCTTCTCCCTCCTCATCAAATTTAAGACAGGAGGTGGAAGCCAAAGTCAATCTAATTCAAGCTGGCATCCAAGGTGACTGGTAAGCAGGTTCCTAGCAGCGTATTACCTGAGTTGAGGACACAGGGTAGGGGGTGTAGCCCTCTCTATCTTACAGGCCCAGGTACTCACATAGTTAAGAGACTGAATCACACTAACCCAACTCAGAGGAGATGGACAAACAAGCCTGCTGATTTGTTGGTAGTAAGAGAAAAGCCATTCCTCAAGAATTGGCACAACTGGGACTTGGACATGGAAGCCACTCTACAATCACACAGTACTTGGGATGACCCACACACAGAGTGGAGCATGAACTGTAATGTGCACCAGTAGGTTTGGAGGTTGTAGGCCAGGGCCCCCTCTCCTGGATAGGGTCAGTCGGGACATGTACACCAATGGTGCTGTTCCCAACTCCAGATAAAACTTAGCCAGTTTCTGCACTAATTGCTTTACATGATGTATCTGAGGTCACTGACAGGCACCCTCTGATTTAGGAGCAGTGTCTCCCAATTCCACTTGGGGGAACTGATACTTGGGTTGTAGGTAGCTTGCAGAAGGTTACAGCTATTATATTTCAGGACTCTGACTTGAAGGAGGTCTGTCTACAACTGGTGTTCAATGTAGTGGTCACTGTTGACTTGTGGCCACTTGAGTTAAAATGAAGTCTGCCTCCTCGGTTGTGTTAGCCACATTTCAAGTGCTTGACAGCCAAGGGAGGCTTGTTCAGCTAAGCAATGCTGGAAAGTTCCATTGCTGCAACCATCTCTGAATACCACTTGTCTACACAGTTGCTTTCCTTTTGTTCTTCAGATATATCAGCAAGGTGGTGCAGGAGCTGGCCTGGGCGAGCAGGTGTGTAGACTTGTCCCCAGCTGTGGATCAGTATTCCTGAAGAGCAGTCCTGTCTCCAGACTCTGACGAGGGAGACCTCTTGTCTTTCCAAGCCTGTGTCCCTGGAGGAGCCCAAACAATGTTCCTTCCTCCCTCCACATCTGGCACTGTGCAATTCCTACTCGATGCCACTCTCCCTCTGAGCGGGGCCCTCCCCTGCCGTAGAGGACACAGAGAATACAGTCATCAAAGTTCACTTTGTTCTCTTTCAAATGAGGGCTCTTCCTGGCAAAAAGGGGCCAGGCTGAATACAAGTTTTGTCAAATATAAGAAGCATGTCTAAGGGCAGTCTTTTAAATACAGCTTTAAAAATGTGTTGGGGAGTAAAAACAGACAAGCAAGGAACAGAGATGCCTCTGCCCAGCCTTCACTCCTTAGTCACTAAGGAAAACTGTAGGAGTGAGTGGGGAAAGACAGATATTGCAAGATCTCATAAAAACTGTAGCTCCTGATATGGTGCTTGCCTAGCATGCCTGAGGCCCTGGGTTCCACCTCCATCACCACAACCATAAAAATAACTTGTTTTTGTTTTTTGGCAGTACTGGGGGATTGAACCCAGGGCACTCCACCACTGAGCTGTACCCCCAGCCTCTCTTTTATTTTTTATTTGAGTCAGAGTCTCACTAAGTTGTATAGGCAGGCTCTGGCCTCATACTCAAGATCCTCCTGCCTCTGCTTCCCAAGTTGTATGCACCATGGCACCCAGCTATTAAGTTTCTTTTTAAACAAAAGAGATGACAAAGCCAGCACCCAGATTGGAAAGATTTAAACCAGCAAGAGAAACTCACCTCACTTGTGCCCCCAACAACTAACTCCTGGTCCAGAAGAGACCACAAGGAGCTAGTGGGTTTTGAAGATGCACAGCTTGGAGAAGAAAGCCTACCCCTCCTTTGCTCCCCATCTATCTACCTCTAGCCCAAGGGGAGGGAAGACTGCACAGTCCTAGCAGGGAGCCACCAGCCTCCGTTTCCGGATACATGCCCAAATCCACTCTGGGGATACCAGCTCGGCCTCAGAGTTCTTGTCCCTGCTACCCAGCACATGTGTGGCTGAGGCCATGTCAAACTCCTGCACCAGGTCCCCGTCGAATGCCACAAAGTAGCGTCTAAGACGGCTGAAGTCTGGTGTGGAGGGTGGCAAGTAGAGCCGTACCCCAGTGAAGACATCCAACAGCACCTGGAAACACAGAGGGGGCTGGGTGGGGTCGGCCCTGCACCAGGTGCAGATGGGCCTTCGCCCAGGTGAATACAGGACAGAGTAAGGCTGGCAAAGAGCCAGGCATGGAGGGAACTAGTGTTAGGCCATAGCAGAAGGAGTTGACTGGAAGCTGGGCGTGGTGGCACACACCTATAATCCGTGATTGGGGGGTGGGGGTAGAGGCAGGACAATTCCAAGTTTGAGGCCAAAGGCAGCCTGTGTAATTTACTGAGACTCTGTCTCAGGTGAAAAATAAAAAAATTAAAAAGGGGCTCAGTGGTAGAGCACTTGCAAGGTATGTGCGAGGCCCTGAGTTCAGCCCCTCAATACCACCACCACCACCACCACCACCACAACAAAACCCCAAAAAACAGAAAAGAAAAGAAAAAAAAATTGCTGGAAAAAAGGCACAGGCATTGATACCACCTATCCTCCAGCCACTCCAAATGGCACAGGACTGACAAGCCTCCCATTCCTGCCTAAAGCAAAAGGGAAGAGGGGGTGGGCCACATTTGGGATGTGGAGATGGGAAAAGGAAATGTCTCTAAGTGCCATCCAGTGGCTCTCAAACTCAATCCCTTTGACTCCCCAACATCTCCTGAAGATCAAGCTAGCTGGATGGAGGGGTTGGGAGTCTTGCTCATCACTGTGGATGGGTTCAAGGGCTTCAGGCAGGGAAGAGATGGGAATGGTGTCTACTGGGGTCAGGCCCTGGATTGTCAGACTTCTTTGCTTAGTCCTGGGCGATCACCCTGTAGTGATCAAGTTAACTTCTCCACCTGCCTGCCCGTTGGGCAGCAGCTCTCCAGGCTGAGTCAGTACTAAAGTAGGTCGTGGCCTCAGTAGGTGCCGGGACCAAACCGAAGACTGACAAGTGAGCATAGAAGAAAAGGCTCCTTAGCTGGGAGGAAAGCCACCAAACCAGTGTGCTGTTCCTCTCTTTGCTGGCTGTACCTGCTCCCTGCTGACCACAAATACACTCAGACCAGGCTTTCTCCCTTTAATGTAAACTGCGACTTGGGACCAAGAGCAGGGTAGGCCCCTGCAGCCTCCTGCTAGGCGGGCGCTACTTCCTGCCTTCTGGCACAGCTCTCCCTCTTCTCTGCTGGCTGGCCGGCCGCCTCTGCAAGGCAAGAGGGCACAGAGTGGACCAGCAGCACTGCTGGCCTGTCTGTGACAGAAAAAGGAGCAATAGGAGAGAAGGGCTTCAGCCAGCATTCTTCCAAACCCTTCCGTTCATCTCTCAAAGTTCACATGCAGAAGGCTAGAACACCCCGCCCTGGCCCAGTCTGGCCTGCTCTGCACACTGCTATTCTCACCCTCACCTTTGTTTGGCACGGGGTCTCATCAGCAGCTTTCCTCTTCACCCCGATTCGCACTGGAGACTTCACAGCCAGCTTCTCTCCCAGTCTCACAGGCTTAGTAGTTGGCTTGTCACCTGCAGGGAAAAGCTCAGGATAAGAACAGTGGTCCCTGAAGTGGGTCCAGGTCCTTCCTCTGCTGTAAGCATGGGCCAGAGGGAGGGAAACAGTATTATCGAGGCCCTTTGCTCAAAAGTGGCTTATTCCCTGGTGAGAGAGTCTCCTAGCTTTGCTGGGCAGGTGCAGGGCTCCTGGCAGAAGAGCTTCTGGCCCATGACTGGATGCAATGTCAGTGGTAGTATGGCACAGATAATCACATGGTATCAGAGCTGTAATGTGAACCTAGGTTCCTGCCCTTGGATCTCTGCCCCTCACACCACCCTCCATTGCCTTGTCCCCCCTCCCTTACCGCCTTTGCTGTTGGGGTTACTCAGCTTCCCTTCAGCCTGCTTAGTACTAGCAGAGGGCTTGTTGGGGGAGCCTCGAGGGGTCTTGTGGGCCCCAGTAGGCTCAGAAGTGCCCTCGTTCTCGCCATTGCTGCCTCCGGTAGAGGAGCTCCCCTCGTCTTCTGCCATGACGGTGAAGTCGGCCTTCTCCTTGGACAGCTGGTACAGTTCCTAAGGTAGGGGGAGGTTGATGCTATCATTCCCTTCCCAGACACTGGCCTCAGTGTGTGGGCTCTCTTTTTGGCAGACATGGCTGGGGAACAAAGACGTGACAAAGAGCAGGAAGAAAGGTAGTCGACTTCCTTGGTGCTTTTCCAAAGTAGGGCCCTGTAACCTGAGTAATCAGGGTACAGATCACCTCTGGACCTATTTTTTGTTTTTGTTTTTGTTTGTTTATTTTTCCTTATTTTTCTGAGACAGGGTCTCCCTATGAAACCCAAGCTGGCCTCAAACTTGCAATACTGCCACCTCAGCCTCCCAAGTGCGGGGATTACAGGCGTGTGCGATCATGCCTGGCTAAATCCCAGGGTTCCTTGGTTTGCCTGGTTTGGTTTTTTGAGATAAGAATCTTACAAGTAGGAGAGGCTTGCCTCAAACTCACTATGTAGCCCAGGCTGGCCTCAAACTCATGATCCTCCTGCCTCAGCCTCCCTAGTGCTTCAACTACAGGTATAGTTGCACGCGCTAGCTGCCATGCCCAGCTTTGAATTCCAGTTATTAATCACAACAGTACGACTGTCGCCTGGGGCAACCCCTCCCAAGGAGGCTGTGGGAGCCTAGCCCAAGGGCTGCTCAGGGTCCTGATGAAAGCTAGCTGGTGGGAGCAGGCCTCCTGCTACTGCCCCTGGCCCAGAACCAGTTTGGTCTCCCTCTCTAACTGCTATCCTTGCTCTGTCTCCGTGGAATGGGGGAAGGAAGTCAGAGGACATGTGAACAGGCCAGATACTCAAGGGTCCAAGGCTAGGACAGTGGGTGGAGGACACACGTGTAGCCTAAGAGCTGGCACCTTGAGCTGGGGAAGGTTAGTGGCAGACTTCCAGTCCTTGTCATCTCGGATTCGGGTGCAGCGAGGAAATCGGATGGAGATCCCATCAGCTGTGTGAGCCTCAGATTTGGAGAATTCTGCCCCTGTGATCTCCCAGACAGCAGCTTTCTGTGAGGAGTAAGTCAGGCAGGTCACTGGTAAGAAGAAAACATCCCACCAGACAGAAGCAATACAGGACACGTCCAGCCCCAGCAGCCCTGGCTGGCACTGGGGAGGCTCAGGGGCTGGTCCTGCTGCTAGGTAACCTTAAGGCAGCCCCATCTCTTATCTGAACCTGTCAGTTCAAGGAGGGTCTAGGCCAGGTCCCTTTTAGAATAGGCCCTCTCTGGCAAGGGAACAGGTGTTCTCCTTCTCTGTCTATTAGGGATGAGGCCTCAGTACTGGCTGGTGACCCCTGTCTGTCACTCGGCTGAATAATCCAGATCCCCATCCCTGGGTGGACTTTCAGTGAGGTAGGGATAACCTTTCGGTGGCATTAAAAACTTGCAAACTAACTCCATGGGCTGGGAGACCACAAACCATTGGATCGATACCTTTGGGTCTGGGACGATGAAGTCGGGATAGTAGATCTTGTTGATCTTTAGCCAGCCAGGTATTTTACTGGGATCCTGAAGGAGAAAAGATGCTGTTCTGGGCTGTTCCCAAGCTGGAACAAGGTATAAACCTCCTCTCTTGACAATGGGACTGTGAAATGTGACTTAGCTAAAAAGGCTGACCCTCTCACCCCATGTTATCTTCCCTACCCATAGAGGCTGTGGCCCACGGGACACACAGACTACTGTCCACAAGGCCCTCAGGGATTTAAAGGCCTAATCCTACCCCCACAGTCATATACTATATGCTCCTTTTTGAGGCAACAAATAAATGACATCTGCAGACCCCAGTCCTCAAAGTGCAGCCTCTGGCTAAGGAACGATGGCCTGTCTAGGGCCAGGGTCAACCAGGCCCCTTCCTCACCTTGCTGATCTTCACCATGTCCAGCTCCTTCTGCAGGCGGGCAAGCGTGGCATCGTCATGGCCTCCTGCACACTTGGTGACGGTGCACCACTTCTGACTGCTAGGGTCATAGCAGCCCATGAGGAAGATGGACATCATGCCACCTGGGAGGGAGCACGAGCTCAGGGTGTGCTCAAGGGAGCTGCCTCTGCTAGCCCTGCAAGCCCAGCGAGGCGGCCGGGTGGACAGGAGGGCCTAGACCTTGCCACCAGAGTGCCAGAGGCCACCATCACCTCTTGGATCTGCTTTTTTTTTAATTGATGCTGGGGATTGAACCCAGGTTCTGAACACACACTAGGCAAGTGTTCTGCCACCAAGCAACCCCTCTCACCTCCGTGTGACTTTTAACCTTTATGAGCCCTACTTTCCTCTTCACCAAGGATCTCACATTCACCTTGCTGGGCCCTGGGGAGCTAGACAGTGCCTGGCACACAGTAGACTGCTTGAAAATATTAGCTCTTCAGAGCCCAGCTCCCTCTCATCAGGAAGGAGATTTTCCCTGAGGAGAAGGCTATCAAGCCCTGAAAAAACAGCCTGTAGTGAGTGTCCTTGTGCCAAGATGGCCCAGGGTATTCTTACTCAGCTTCTCTGTGCCCAAGGTTGGAGCTCCCAGATGTCCCTGACTGATGTGACCAGGGCCAGGTTGGGGCCCAGGTCCCAGGACCTACGAAGTTATGACTAACCATGCTGGCAGGCTAAAGCCAGTAAGAAGGCCAACCTGTATCCCACACGGTGCCTTCTGAAAGGGTACCATCGCAAGGGCCAGGTGCCACTGACCTTTGCTCCCCTGCCCGTAGAAGGCCCCAAGAACCACCAGGTCAGCTGTGTCAGCCATGGCCCCCTCGTTCAAATAGTCTTTCTTCACTTTCAGCCAGTGCCGCTTCCCAGGCTCATAGGTACCCTGAGGGGACCCGAGAGAGACAGCACATTAGAAAGGACACTCCTCAGTGGCCAGGCACTACAGGAGATATGCAAAACCCATCTCCAGATCCAGGACAGATCTGTCCCAGCCCCGGAAAGGGTCCCCCTCAGTTTCCACACCAACTACCTTTGAGGTCACTGCCATCTCCTAGCCAGGACAGAAAGGGCTGAGGGGAGATGGCGTCAGGCTGCAGCAGAAATCAGAGAGTGTGGCCGCCTTACCTTCACATCCTTCAGCACCAGCCCTTCCAAGCCCTCCCGGATCACCCGGTTTATCATGTCGGCCAAGTCGGAGGCTTTCTGAAGGACAACAGGAGAGAGATTGAGGAAGGTGTGAGAATAAAGAGGGTGGCAAAGGAGTGAAGCGGCAGCTGTTCATTTCTGCACTAGTGAAGTGCGCACTAGAAACACCCTAAATTGGATATAGGAACAAAGAGTTTGCAAATTAGAGAGGCTTCCAACCAGAGAGCTGCTGCTGTGGCTTTGAGATGCAGGGTGCTCACCTAGGAATGACTTTTACGCCCTGCCCTCCTGGGCAAAGCCTAGTAGACAACATCTACAACAGTCAAACACATCAGCATCCCATGAAGGAGAATAACTAAGACTCGGTCTCTCACACATACCCCAGGGGCTTCTCTGCCTTGCTTTAAAACCACTAAGACCCTACACAGAGCAGGGTCTTCACTTACTGTGACTTGTTTCATTTCTGAGAACATGATCCGGTTGGGGATTTCAACCATGTTGTCATGAAGAAATTTCCGCCGTTCACACAGAGGCCTAAAGAGGAGGAGAGAGCTTTAGGTGGGAATCCTCCCACCCCATTATGCTGAGGGGGGAAGAGGCCCAGTGATAAACTCGTGTTTTGGGAGAGGGTCTGCCATAAATTGAAGCTATAACATATCACAGTTTTGCTGTTGAGGGCTCCATCATAGCTGAAGATGGGTAACTGTGGGCTGTGGCACAAAGCCAGTTCATAGCTGTAGTTTCGACTCTATTCAGCCAAGGGAAAACTGGCTTCCAGCCCAGACTGTACAAATTCTGGTCCCACATAAAAATTGAGTCCAAGTCTTGTTTTTTATGCCCTGTACCCCGCTTCACTCCAACCCCATGGCTGGCAGGACCTTGGGTCAGCAGGCTGAGACAGGCCTCATGACCCAAAGCTCACCAATTTTTTCTTGTACCTTCTTCCTCAATTGAGGATGCAGGAGTGGGAGTAGAGAGATACTGCTAAGTGGGGAAAGGGCCAATACAGGCTGTATGGGCCCAAGCCTTTGGATGCAGCTCAGTCAAAACTGCTAGTTCTCCCCTAGGTGGTCCTACCAGAAGCCTCCCCTACAATCAGAAGCTTCCTGTTGTTGCCTCTTTTGAAGTCAAAACCTCTTAAATAGAAAAGGATTTGTCTTACCGCCCCCATAACTGCCATTGGAGAAATAAACTGAAACACAATCTATATATTTTCAACAGTCCACTTTGCTTTAGCAGAGAAACTTCTTTGGGGTGTGGGTTTCCTCTGAGACTTCAGCTCTCAGAGGTAAGATGGAGTCTTCCTCATACTGAATGGAGAGTTGACTTGAGGCACATAAACTAGATCTTCCTCTCCCTCCTTCCCTATGGAACCTCCCTATAGCTTCAATCCAAGAAATTAAAACAGGTTCTTGGGTTTAAAGATGCTAGTCAGGGTTGGGGAATTCAATGGCAAAACTCATACTTAGCATGCATGAGGCCATCAATCCTATATACGTAAAAAGAAGGATGGGGGAGAGGAAGAAGGAAGGAAGGAAGGGAGGAGGGAGGGGAAGGGAAGGGAAGGGAAGGGAAAGGTAGAAAGAGAGAAAGGGGGAGGGAGAGAGAGAGAGAAAGAAAGAAGCAAGCTAGCCAACTTACCTGTCCATCAAACTGACATCATTAAAGTATATACAATCAAAAACAAATAGGCAGACATTGGCATCCTGGAAGGCAGCTTTCTGTAAGGAAAAATGAGGCAGTAGGTATCTGAAGGACAACTCAGAGGACACGAAAAACGGGGAATACTAGTCTAGTTCTGAAGACTCTTTGAAGCACCTAATAGAAAAGTCCTATTTGTGCTCTGAGGCACCTAAGGCCAAGCAGGACTCTGCAGGTGGCACCTGCTATAGTTTGGATCTTGAATGTCCCCCAAGGGCCCAGTGTTAAAGGCCTGCTCCTCACGGTGGTGCTGTTGAGAGGTGGTAGAACCTCTGAGGGGGGGCTTTGTGGGAATTCCTTGGTACTGGGGTGTGCCTCAAGGGGATTATGGGACTTTGGCCTCTTCCTTTCTCTATTTTCTCTGCCTCATGCTCCTGCCATGATGTGCTGCCTTGTTAGTGGTTCAGAGCCATGGGCCCCTCTGCTCTTGACTGAATCTCTAGAACAATGAGGTTCCACCTGAATTAATTTTGTTACAGTGACAGAAAGCTAACACAGTGCAGAATGGAAACCAACTCAATTCTAAGGGGTGGCTCTTGATAGCACCTCCTTCTTATTTAAAAAAAATAAGCCCCACCCTAAATAATATCTCCTTTCCCTTTCAGCCTGACAGCTTGTATATCCCACCCCACCCTTCCATCCATATATACACACTCAGTGTCGCACATGTGGCCCTGGGCCAGTACCTTGTGTACTCCTAGAGTCCCAAAGGGCAGTGGTTTGCCTGTTTTGTTGTCAATCAAGAGCACCTCAGAGTCCAAGATCATGCTATGGCCCCCAGGAAAAGCCTGGGGGATATAATCCTTAAAGTGGGCCACCTGCAAGTAGAAAGGAAGCTATGGTGAGGGATGAACGGGAGGCTAAAAACCCAAAACCAAGCCTACAGATCAAAGCCCAGGCCCCAGAAGGAGTAGAAAGCAACACGTGGAAGCCATACAGCTAGGGCGGGTCTACTTGCTAGACAAGAGGAACAGGTTATCTGCTTTAGTACCTCTGTCCAGACCCAGAGAGAGGTCAGCCCATACTGAGTCACTTTCTATGGGCTGGAGAGAAGGCACAGTCTGGGAGAAAATAGGAAGAAACAGAGAGCGAGCATGTTGGGAAAGAGGTGGATACAGACAAACTTGGGAGTATAGAAGGGAAGAAAAGTGGGCAGCAGAGATTATTAGTGCCTGTTGCAGAAGATGTGTGGTTATTAGGCAGAGGACTGGACGGGGAGAAAAACAGACTAGATGAAAAGAAGACAGAAATCAAATGAACTCCTTCAGGAGCAGCCAGGAAATGTGAGCGGGTCTTCTCTAAGTAGGTGCTAAACCACAGTCATCTTCAAACTAAGAGTTGGAATTGGATTTTTCCTGATAAAGGCAGAACCTTAATCTTTCACAGCTTGACAGGGATAAGTCCCACTGCAACCCCTGGGAGTCCCTGCCAAGTTATGCCAGCAACAGGGTCCAGAGAGCCTGTGACCTAATTCCTCACCTGGGTGGGACAAATAGGTGGCCACTGCCCAGGATGCCTGGAGCAGGATGAGGAAAGGCCTGTCCATCCATCCCACTCCCCCTCAGTCCAACAGCACAGGAGAAGCAAGGGCCAAGAGAACCTTAGAAAGGGTGAATTCTGGAAAGCTGGGCTCAAACATCTTCCTGGGTCACCAGAGGGCCAGTGTAATACCATCCTCACCAAAGCAGCTCCTGAACAGTTTCACAGAGCCCAAGGAAACACCTATGCTGAAGCTACGAGCAAGGTCACTGCTCGGCCCTCCTCCTGAACACCTGAAACAAGTGACCTGCCCGTTCTGTCCCCAGTGGATCACACATCATGTCTTCCTGACCCCTGAGGCTCTGAGAAACTGAGGTGCAGCTAGGGAAGAAGGGGGTAGTGAGGTCAGAAATTCCCACTCCTCACAAGCTCCTGGACCTACACATTCCAGCTGCTTTTCCCTGCAGACACCCCCGATGGTTGGCCCTGGGGACTGAGAAAGGCTAAGAAATGAGGTTCTCATCCCTCCCCCACACCCTGATTAGGGCAGGAATCTGGGCTCCCACATGTCCTCACAGACTTGTCTTTATCTCAGACTGTAAGCTTCGTGATGGCCAAAACTTGTATCCATGATTTTCCCTGCTCCATGTGCACCAGCTCCAAGGGAACACAAGCATTTGTTGAACAAATGAATGACAGCCCAACAGTCCCTTGTACAGGAGCCCTAATCTGGCTCAGAGGGAGCACATGGGACAAGGAAACACCAAAAACTTGCACAACAACTTACCAAGTGAGGTCACTGCCCCATCAGCACTGTGGGCAAGAGAAGTATCATTGTCCCAGTGAGCTCGGTCCTGACTAACCTAAGTCTGGACTCTTTGGCTGTCTCTGTTGAGCAGCCCTTTGTTATCAGAAGACTCCAGAAATGAATTCATCCATTTACTCACCAAATAAAACTGCCTGTTGTGAACTAGAGCTGACAGGGCTATGGAACTCTGGCCTTGAGACTCTTAGAGGAAGCAAGGGCAAAGATAGTCCTGGTGGGAAGGGATAATACCTTATGAGGCAGGACGGGTTTGAGACTGCGGCTGAAGTAGTTGAAGTGGTCCCCGTTCTTATGTACTTGGACTCGCTCACCATCATACTTGATCTCAGAGAACATGCCGTTGGGACACTTCTTCATCGCATACTCGATGGACTTACAGGCCTCGGCCTTAGGGTGAGGAAAGCAAAGTTGGAGACTTTCAATGAGGGTCACTTAGCAGAGAAAGCTGCTTAGCAGAGCCTAGAACTGGGTTACTGAGGAGGGACTGCGACCTGGGACTGACTTCCCATAGTGTATGCTCAGGACAGGCTGTTGAAGGGGTGAAGGGAATGGGAAGCACTGGGCAATGTCGTATTCTGACTATAAAATCATTGCCAGAGTTGACAGAGAAGCTTGCATTTTGAGGAAGATAAATACTATTCCTTGTAGAATAAGTAAAATTCCAATGAAATAGGATTTAACTTTTTTCTCAGTAATTTGTGCTCTTGCAGGGTCTCTGGCTTGCTATTAAACACATCAGTTATCTCAACACAAGAGGTATATCAAGGCTATTGCCTTGTGGGAAGAGGCCAAGTGACAGTAAGGCTGGCAGAGAAACAGTAATCAGGCATTGCTAGGACAGGACATTCAGATGCAGACATGCTTACTCACATACCAGCTCCATCCTGACCCAAATGATAACTACCATTGCTTGGGCTCTTGTCAGGTCACATATATAACCTCATTTCATCTTTGGTGTGATACTTTACATGACAAATATTGTTTTCAGTTTATGGACAAGAAAACTGAATGTCAGAGAAGTACTTACTTAAGGGTACATAGCTAGTAAATAGCAGGAATAGAATTTACAGCTAGGCTCACCTTCAAAGTCTATGTGTTAAACCACTAAGCTACATAACCCATGCCATTCTTCAAATGACACACTATAGAAACAACTCGAGGAAGAATTCTCACAGAAGTCAGAAAAGCCACTACTTCAGGTGACTGGAGGGCTTGTCCCTGGGATGGAAATCTCACCGTTTTGACACTGACTGTCCTATGTTCCTAGCAAGAAGAGAACACTTCCCTATCTCAAACACAGAACCCTAAACCAAGGATTGAGTATAATACATAAGACAGTTTCAAAAAAAAAAGCACTGTACACCACTGGAAAACCCAAAAGGCCTCCCAGGAGGCATGCATGCTAGCACATGCAGTGGGTTCTGCTGCCCAGGGAAACCAATATTAGAAAGGAAATCCTCTTCCTCATGAAATGAGCAGAGGCCCAAATTGTCTTTGTTGGAGTGGGTCTTCATTCCTTAGGTTTCCTCTCCCTTCCTGAGTCAACCTGTCGCAGGAGGCCTCACTCTGCGGCCAACTCTGAGCCAGCTTGCTCAGGGGCTCCTGAACACCTTCCCTGTCTTCTAGGTAGATGCTTCAGAGAGTCTCATGTGCCACTCCCACAAGGAAACTAAAGACCAAGAGAGGGTGAGTAGCTCATCTACATCCCTTCAGTGGAACTCTGTTGGTGGTAGAGCTCAGAACTAGATTCAAGACATTGAACTAGATCATCTGTCTCCTCTTGTGCCTTTACTCCTCCACTAAGCAATAATCCACTGCATTTCCATTCTTCATTCTCCAACCTCCTCCAGTCAATGTGTAAGAGCTCTTGACATTCAGCCCCTATCAGATCCCACCCAAGAGATGTGCAACTCAGAGCGGTGTGGGCAGTAGGGGAAAGGCAGAGCTCCTCACCAGCATGGGCTGCACAGGTGTCATGAGTGAGGCCTGAACGCTCAGGGCCCGTCTCTGGCCTGGCTCCTTTTCCACCTCCTGCTCATTGCGAAGAACCCGTTCCACCACATCCTGCAGGTTGCGTGAGGCTTTGAAAGCTTCATAGGCATTGGGGTCAAGGGCATCTAACCTGGAAAAAGGCATAGGGAGCAAGGAAACAAAACCTCTACATATGACATTATAGCTTTGGATTGGGATCTGTCCTCAAAGAGAGGAAAGATCCTCAACTGAAGGGAAACAATTGTGTTCTATTGCCTAAAGACTTTCACAAGAGGAGAAAAAAACTCTTAGAAAATTCAGTCTTTGGAAACCTTGTGCCTATGTGGGTACAGCCTTAGCAGAGGATGGAGATGGAATGAATAAGAAACTCATTCTGCACATACTGAGTATATTCCATACTTTCTTCTCTCTCTCTCTCTCTCTCTCTCTTTTTGCAGTACGTGGGGATTGAACCCAGGGCCTCACACATACGTTGCAAGTGCTCTACCACTGGGCTCCACCCCAGCCTACTTTTTATTTTTTATTTTACGACAGGATCTAAGTTAATCAGGCTGCCTCTGGTCTCAAACTTGTGATCCTCCAGCCTTTGCTTCCTGAGTCTCTGATTACAGGTGTGAATCACAATGCCTGGCCCATATTTTCAATTATAACTAACACCTCTGTGAGAAAGTTACTGTTATCCCAACTTTATATGGGAGAAAATGGAGGTGGAAACAG
The DNA here is from genome assembly GCA_007922755.1 of Pedetes capensis. NCBI lineage: Eukaryota > Metazoa > Chordata > Mammalia > Rodentia > Pedetidae > Pedetes > Pedetes capensis. Next base: position 106,238 of record VMDO01005557.1, read on the forward strand.
GATCAGGGTCCCACAAGAAGTATCATAGTACAATGAGGATTCAAATCCGTATCACGACTCCAAAATTCTGACACCAACTAGGAATAAAAGAATTTGGCAGCTCAGACTGTCAGAGGAGTTACTACTTACACATGTTTTGCACCCGAGTTCATCTTCAGATCATGTTTGATCAACCTGATGATGCACTTAAGGTCATTGGCTGTACACCTAAGGGCACATGGCATAGACAACTTGATCTGTTAAGAGCTGTGTATCCCCAAACCACCTTTCCCAAGTGATTCTATCTCCCCAAGCTCATTCCCATTGGGTCTGGCTTAATGGGGCAGTTCCCCCACCTGGAGGCGATGTCGTGCAGGGCCTGCTGCTGCTCATCCTCCTTGGTGAGCTTGGAGAGCCGCAGGAGGAACTCATCCACTTCCTGGATGGTGAGGAGGCTTTTGGCAGCTGGGGGAAAAGACTTGCTCTGCTCAAAGAAGACTCTGATTGTCTCTGACACGTCGCCCTGTCTCCAAAAACCAAAATGCGACTGCTACAACCTCAGGCTGGTCAGTGTATCCCCTCAGACCTCAGGACTAAAGACGAATCACCATCTCTACCTCATTTCTTAGGGACTCTCCTATCCACATTTCCTAAAAGGGGCCTGTCTACCCACATAGGATCTTCCTACTTGTCTCAGCTGAGGAGAGACACAAGCATTAGTCCAGGGCTAAGCCAATTTGATTTCTGCTCAGGACTTTGAACTAAGGGACAAATACAGTCATCAGATAGTAGGAACATATGGATGGAAACTTTCAACAGTGCCAAGGCTCAAGTCACAAAAAACCCCAGAGCTGAACAGCAAGCCCACATACAGGGTTTTTTTTTTAAAAAAAGGAGGTGAGGAAGACTCCAGAATAAGAGTCCCAGGAAAGACAAAAGTCTCAAACTGACTTTTGAGATACAACCTTTTGTGGGTCAGCAGTAGTATGATTTTTGTCCTCAGAAACTTATGAAATTAACACCTGTACCCTTGCACTTAGCTCCCCACAACAGAACCTTGCTCAAATAAGTTTCAATTTCCTAAAGTAGCACGTGCAACCATAAAAAAAACAAAAAAGAACAAACAAAGAAAAACCCACAGGGCTATAGAAGCCTCGCTTGGCACAACCCCACCTGGAATAGAGCCACCTCTTCCCTCCCTTCCTCTAACCTGTTCTAGGTCCCGTGCCATATCATCTGGGTTGCAGTTAAAAATGCGGCTGAAAAGCTTCACAATCTGCTTATCATTCAAGTTGTAAACACTCTTAATGACACCTGGCAGCAGCAGCTTCACTGTTAGGTACACATCCCCATGGAAGCCATCTGGAGACAGAAGAAAGAAACCTTTCTTGAGAAACAGAGCTTAAACAAATAAATACACAAACTCAAGGAAGCAGAGATTGAAAGAGATCTATATGTCACTGCCCATGCTCCCATGGTACCTTGCACGTATCATTATGGTGACAGTATTCAGAGCTCAGTGGCTGGTGGTTTATATGTCTTTCTCACCTTTGGCCCATGGACAAACACCCACTGAGCAGAGTCAAGATTTTCATTTCATATCCCCAATGATAAGCAGATTACAGATGCTCAGCGACAATTTGTTAGATGAATGACAGAAACCGAGTTGGAAGATTCATTTTCAAGCTGTGCATGTGGTTCACAAAACCTAATCAAATATGCAAGTAGCGAATTTTCCTACTGGTCAAGGTGGGGTGGGTTCTTCTGGCCTTTGGGGGCAAAATAAGGGCAGAGGAAGAAAGATGCCAAAGCATTCTGAGCAGAACTGGCTAGGTAATTTGTGGGGTATTGTGACAAATGCAACTGTGGGGCCCCTTATTCAAAATTATTAAGAATTTCTAGAGAGCAATAGCAGAGCATTAAACCAAGCATGTGCCCCTATGCAGCTATACAGGTCATATGCTGATCAAGGTAGCCATAGCTCTGAGCTCTTCAGAGGGAAGGCCCGTTCAGGATGCTCACAGCCCTACCTCCTGCTGAACCTTTCCGCAAGAAGTCCTGGATGATCTGGGTCTTTGTATTGTAGCTAGGATTATCTGCCACCATGGCGCATAACTTCCGAAATTCCCGGAGCAGACAATCCTTGTGTTTGGGGTCACATTTGCTTGAAGACAGGCTTGTCTTAGGGGTAGGGCTTGAGGGGGCTTGCTCAGAGTTATTGGGTTTAGCTGTTGGAGAGAGAAACAACAGAGATACTTCATTTTGCCACTCCAGGAAGGAAGAAAACTAACAGGCATCCAGCTGGTGCTTTATATGTAGTTTCACTTAATACAACCAAAGGGTCCCTTGGGGTAAATACCATTTTATCTAGTTTACAGTTAAAGAAATGGAGGTCAAATAATTTCCCCAAATCTCATAAAGACCAGACTGATGTGCATCTGTTTGTATGAAAACTTCATAGAGGAACAAAGGCTGTCTTCATGCCAAGAGTGATCAGGTAGACCTCACAGTAATTATAAAGCTGACCCCAGAAAAGCTGGGATGAGAAAGGGGAAGAAATCAAAGGACATGTTAGTGTGAAATTATTGCTATCACAGATTGTCAGATTGGCAGAAGACTTAAAGATTATCTAGTTCAATGTCCTCTTTGATTGACTGAGGAGACCCAAGACCAAGAGCAGATGACTTTCAGGATTACCCACCTCCTTGGTGGTAGAATCAGGACAAGAATGATAGTAAAAACAGTCAGGTCCTACTGGTATATTCCCCACATTCCCTCCCCTTACCACTCCAACTTTACTTTTCTTTTCTGTATTAGGGGTTGAACCCAGGGCATCGCACATGCTAGGCAGGAGCGCTAACACTGTGCTGTACCCTAGACCCTTTATTTTTTATTTTGAGACAGGGTCTCAATAAATTGCACAGGCTGCCTCTGGAATTGAACTCGTGATCCTCCTGCCTCAGCCTCCCAAGTCGCTAGGGTTACAGGCATGTGCCACTGTGCCTGGTTTAAACCTTTCTTTTTTGGTTGTCAAAATAAAAGGAAATCAACAAGCAGGCCTTTTCTTCAGGCACCTAAAAATAATTACACACAACTCTTTAGTGATTCCCTCTCATTTCTTTGTGACCATTTACAAAGCAAAGCAGAGCCATTAGTAAGTCAGCTGCTGATATAAGCTTCTTGTCTGGGCTTGGTAAATTAAAAACCAGCCATCATCTCTGACCTGGAGCCTAAATCAGACTTTTTGGACAAAATCTCTAAAGCATCAGTGTTCAGCTATTTTGTAAGAACAAGAACATCATGTTCCTCCCAGCTTCTTCCAACTTTCATCCCCAAGACTATATAGTGACCTTCCAGAATCATGCTGACCTTATTCATCATCTGGACCCTTCTCTTTTTCTCTTTGTTCTATTGCCAGAGAGCACTCAAACAAACCCCAGAGTTTTAAAATAATAAAAACTGCTGCATGTGGTGGCACATGCATATAATCTCAGCACTTGGGAGCCCAAGGCAAGAGGATCATAAGTTCAAGGCCAGCCTGGTGTTGGGGATTTTTAAAATAATATTTCCCAGCTAGGGTCCCTCATAACAGCTTGAGGGGCTGACCCCTAGCTGACCCCAGGGCTTATCTCACTCACTCAAAACAGCCCCTCCCATCGAGTGAGCAAAGATGGCCCCCCCGCAAGCTTGACTAGCCTCAACCACCATAATTTTGATTGGCTCTCCTCACCACTGTGCAGGTAATAACTGTCTCCACCTGGCAGTTATGTCCGTTTGCCCCCTGTACCTGCCAGCTGTGTGCCCCGATTGGCTGAATCCCACCATGTGACCCCTCCAGGGCCCTATAAAAGCAGGGCTCCTGGACCCCATCTTCACCCCTTGACCTCCTGTAGCACCACCGATCCTGACCTCACTGACCATCTCCTGAACCTCATCACCTGGACCAGCGCTCCCTACTCCTGCAAGATCATCTAGCAAGCCAGCGAGATCAAGCCCAGGGGCCCCGAAGAGCCAAAGGCATCTAGCAAGCCACGAAGAGCCTCCCAACTCCTCCCATCCTTGGGAAGGAGGGGGGTAAAGAAGGCGAGCCGCGAGAGTCAAGACCATCGGACCTCAACTGAACATCAGCGGCTGTGGCTGTGCCTTTAAGGCTGAGCTGTACCAGCACTTAGCCTGCAGCATTCTATGCTGCAGGCATAGAGCCAGCACTTAAAGGGGTAGAGCCTTGCTCTATAGGGGCTGCCTGCTCCTTGCTCTCCTTAAGGGGAGCACCCCAATAAACCTTCCCTGTTCTTCTCCAACCATCTGAAGGTCTCCCGAAGTC
>VMDO01005558.1:0-26426 GCA_007922755.1 Pedetes capensis
TGTGTGTGTGTGTGTGTGTGTGTGTGTGTGTGTGTGTGAGAGAGAGAGAGAGAGAGAGAGAGAGAGAGAGAGAGAGAGAGAGAGAGAGTATAAGTGTGTGTGTGGTATGGGAGGTTAAACTCAGGGCCTCACACATACTAGGCAAATGCCCTCCCACTGAGCTGTACCCTCAGACTCTTTAAAAAAAAAGTTTTAAGTGTATCAGTCAAGGACTCCCTAAGTTGCTCAGGCTGTCTCTGGCCTGGAACTCATTAGCCTCCTGCCTCAGCCTCCTGAGTTCCTGGGATCACAGATATGTGCCACAGCATCAGGCCTTTGTACAATCTCACCAGTGCCTCTGCTCTCTGAGACACTTGTCCAGGTTCCCCCTTTGACTCACATGAGCACAGGCACCTTTTGAGGAGTCTTCAGATCTGTCAGGGCAGAGTGGAAAAGCTGGCAAAGCCTCTAGAGGCAGAGGCCAAACGTTCCCCTCACCCCCACAGTGGTCCAGGCCTATGGTGGGACATGCAGGCAGCAACAGAGGCAAGAGACACCCGGCCTCTTGGCCACAATCCTTTGCCAACTGCTGGCACAGGCCTGGCAACATGAGCTGCTAGTAGTGAAGGACAGCAGGCCCTCCGCCTGGCAGCTGCGAAGGCCCCCGAGAGACCAAAACACAGGCCCCTGAGGAGCTGAAGGCACAGCTGTGGGGTCACCCTGCCCAGGCAGCTGCCAAAAGCTGGAGGTGGGTGCCTGCAGGCTGGCTGGTGTTGGGGCCAGGCAGGGTGGCTCCAGCAGATGGTGGCCTATGCACCCTGGATCCCTCCCTACACCCGAGGACACAAAGATGCCAGGTGCTGGAAACACAGGTGGCAGGAAGGGTGCTTTCTGTCCCCCCTGTATGTGGCACAGCTAGAAAGCCTTATGATCTTCAAAACCATGACCAGGCCCTCTCGAGGAGGAATGGGGACTTGGGTGGCACAACATCCTTCAAAACAAATGCGAATCCTCCCCTCCACCCACTCCTATAGTCAGATTCTGAGTCAGCTAAGGTTTAGTGTAGACTAACATTGTTAGCATCCAAACTCCACCACTCCAACGCCTTCATGTCCACAAAACCGCTATGGACCTACCATTTGTGAACTTGAGCCACACAGCTACAAGAAGAGCAGAACCCTGAGCCAGCTGAAAGCTAGTGCCTCCTCATCCCTCATCTCCTGTAAACCCTGGAACAACCACACAAGACTGAGTACAGAGACAATCAGCTCTTCAGGGATCATGAAACTATGAAGCGGCAGAGCCAGAACTCAAACCCAAGTTTTCCCAAGTCCAAAGCCTAGGCTTTTCCCATCTCCTTAGCTGGCACTGGCCATGAGATTGCTGTGGACATGTGTAGGTGCCATCAGCATGGAGATATCCCTCTGTCCTGAATTTCCTTGTTAGTTTTGGTGGTGCAGAGCACGGGACAGATGTTGGAAACATACTTATTGGTGGCGTTCTGTGTGAGTGCACAGGGAGATGATGAGCAGGTACCTGGGCTGGCAGGTAGAATGAACACACACCCCTAGGTGTGGACACAGGCAGGCATGAGCACAGGCACCTATGGGAACCAGCCAGGGATGCTGGGCATGTAGAATAGGGGTGCCTTACCTTTGGGCTTTATCTCATCACCAGGCAAGCTTCAGGGCTGGGGTTTAGATCAGTTGGTAGAGTGCTGCTCTATGCTCTCTGAGGCCCTAGGTTTGATTCCCAGTACCACAAAAATGGGAGAAGGACCCAGCAGGTCACTCCCAAAACAATCTTGAAACAATCAGCCATTGAAAACCCTGTGAATAACTGAGAAGCACTGACATAGTGCTGGGCACAGCACAGTGTCAGGGAGTGCTTCATTCTATTGTACAAAGGGTCGCTCTGAGTTAGACCTGACTTGACAGCACTGAACAACAAGGGAACCTTCAGCGACAGGTAGTTTAAAAAAACCATAGAGACAATATGTTTTGGCATAGGGCTGAAGGGAGGGGCTCCGGTCTGTGGGATTGCCACAATGGCTGTTCATTACAGGTGGATGGAGGAGATTGAGAAGGATGGAGGAGTTCCGACAGGGAGATGTTTCAAGCCCTTGAGGACTGGGATGAGCTGGACAACCTGAAGTCATGGAGCTGGCACCTTGCCATGACCCAACCCTCATCCTCGCAGAGTTCCTGGAATTGGGGGTCTAAGCCCTACTGATGTAGTGACAAGACGGTACAGCTACAGAGCAAACAAGTTTGAGTGTGAAACTTATCTTTAGCAGTCCCTAGGGGCATGATCCCTGAGAGCCTCTGTTCCCTCACTTATTAACTGGAGACACCACTTGCTTGAATGGAGGTGAGATGCGAAAAATACACAAAGAACCCCACATGGCACACCAAACATGGTCTTTGGCAATAGCAATTCCCCTGCCCCAGGTACCTGCTCTCCACACACATATACCCTGCCCCTTCCCTTGAGGCAGCCAGACAGGCTACAACCAATTAAAACACACAGGTTGCCCTGCCCTTTCTCCCCCTACTGCTGCCCCAATGACTTTTATAGCTTAAACATCGAAAGAAAAAGAACTGATCTTCCTATGTTTTTCTTGTGCAGGGCCAGGCTCATGGCCACTGATAATAATGCTGCTTGGTTAACAAGTAATGCCTGTATACTGGACCTTGCCTTCTAGCGAAGACAAAAAATAAGGCCAAAGGGTGTCCCTGTAGGGAGGCAATGGTGGGGAGCTCTTCGCTCTGTCTAAAGGGCCTGGAGGAAAGTTGTCCTCCTCTACAGGAGAGAAACTGCTTGTTTGTTTATTTGTTTTTTGTTTTTGTTTTAAGACAAGATCTTCCTATGCAGCTGTGACTGGCCTAGAACTCACTATGTAAAACAGGCTGGCCTTGAACCTGGGGCAATCCTCCTGCCTCTGCCTCTTGAATGCTGGGATTACAGGTGTACACTCCACACTTGGTCAATAAGCTATTTTTTACTCAGCTTCCATCTCTCCAGCAAGCAGAGCAAAAATATGAGGTAGTGAATGCTTCTCGCTTCTTTCTTCCTCTGCCTTTGGGTAGCCTACACCAGGAGACACCAACAGCCGTACCACCCTGGTGTCCAATCTCGTCAGATCTTGGAAGTTAAGCAGGGTCAGTCTGGTTAGTCCTTGGATAGGAGACCTCCTGGGAATACTGGGTAATGTAGGCTTAGGAGAAGGACCTGGAAGTCCACTCCTGAAACAATAAGCCATCGAAAACCCTGTGAATAGCAAAGAAGCACTGACAGACGTAGTGCCAGGCATGGCACAGTGTCGGGGAGTGTTTTGTTCTGTTGTACCAAGGACTGATGAATCAGACCCAATTTGACGGCATCTAACAACAACAAGGGGCTGAGATTTAGCTCAATTAGTAGAGTGCTGCGCTGTAGTCTCTGAGGTCCTGAGTTCAATTCCCAGTACCACAAAAATGGGAGAAGGGCCTGGCAATCCACTCCCAAGGCAATCCCGAAACAATCAGCCATTGAAAACCCTATAAGGGTCGCTATGAGTTGGATACTGACTCGATGGCACCTAACAACAACAACAACGACAACAACAACAAAACTAGGAGAGAGAGGTAGTGGGGAGAGAGATATGAGAGATGCAACCCAACCTCTGGGTATTGACTGTCTTCAAAGTCCCTGTCTTGGTAGCCTGCAATCCTTACACTCAAGGACCTGGTGTGCTACAGTGCCTCTGCTTTGGGATAGACCTAGAGAGCTATGGAAGCTCAGAGTCAAAATCTAGCGGGGGCCCATGTGAACATGGAGGGAGTGAGGCCCACTAGCGTACCTGCTCATCCCTGCAGTAGATGTTATTGGAGCTCCCTCCCCAGATGCCAACAGCCACAGCCTTCTTCTGAGACTTGCCCTTGCCCTTGACCCAGGAGGACCTGGTGGGTCCCTCCCTCACCCGGAGCAGCTTCCAGTCAGTGACTGATTGATTCAGGGTAGAAGTGGTTGATCTCCTTGCTTATAGATGGGACACTCGGTGGCATGGCTTACGTTCTTCAGATCCTCAGAAGATGGTGAGGCTGGAGTGCAGCTGAACCCACACGCTTGCTTGGCATCCTCTCACCCTCTCTTTTTTTCCTCACCCCTCCCAGGCTCCTCCCAAGAGCACTCTGTCAGTACAGCTCATTCCCAGAATCCCCAGCAGGTTTTGTTCTGGTGAACCCAACCTAAGACATTTTTCTCCTCCAGTTCTCCAGAGCCTTCCCCAAATGGCAGGGTGATGGTGAACCCACAAACAAGAGAGATGCCCTTTTCACCTGGCGGAGATCGTCACACACCGCCACTAGATAAGAAGGCACCAATTAAGCACAGGCTCACTAATCTGAGGAGATTCCAGCTCTGAAGCTGCAATAGGTTCAGAATCGGGAAGAGCATTACTGGCTTCCCTTGACTTTCTCCAAGCAGAAGAACCAGAGCCTGCGTCAAAGCCACCACTTGGGAAGCCCATGCAGCCTACAGTTTACCCTAATATCCTGTTGCCCTGCAATTGGGAACCCAGGGCTCCATGGGCAGCACATAGTCACATCACCATGGCCCACACCCCACTAGAGAACTTTAGTAATCTCCCTACAAAGGAGAGACCAAGATTGGGGACTGTAAGAACACCAGAGAAGGCATGGGGAAAAGTCCCCAACCAAAGGAGGTATGCCAGAGACAAGCCTGCACTGAACTGCCTAAGTATCTTCAATCTCACTAAGGTTTCCAATGTGACACAGCAGCTTAGGGAGAAGGAGGAAGGGCTGAACAGTGGAGATCACATCAGTGACTGTTCACATCCCCCCTGCATCCCCAGCTGCCCCCTCGCCCTCATCCAGGAGGGAGGCTGCTGCCTGTGAGTGCCTGTGCAGAGAAAGGGAAGCCAGCGGAATGGCAGGAACCCAGTGAACCCATGTCTGCGGAAGGTCATGGACAGAGAGGATAAACACTTTGTCCTAAACAGTGAGCACATGTTGGACTCCATCCAAGGAAGGGAGATATTCTGACTCTCCTTGGGAATGTGATTAGCATCCCAAGAGCCAGGGTGGGCGGATCAAGACGGGATCAAGGTCACAAGAGAGTGGGTAAGGAGTCCAGCCGCAGGGGCTGTGGCTTTGCTGAGAGACCCCCCTCCCCACCTTGCTCTCTCTCTATGAAAGTCTGGTAGTGGGCTAAGGTGGAGACATCTCACCGTGAGGGAAAGGCACAGGCATGTCCCCCAAGGAGGCAGGATGATCTTGGTGGCGGGGAAGTGACAGACTACCAGTTCTGGGTCTCTGGAAAGATGACATGCAGAAAGAGCATGGTGGGGAAAAACAAAATGTGAAATACAAAAGGAACCAGAAAATTATCTGTGGGTAACTGAGGGATGGTACAAAGCCTGAAGTGGGAGCAAGATGGTGGCAGGGAGGCGGGGACAGCGTAGAGCAGATGATGATGGGAAAGTGCTTTCTGAGCACATGCGCCACTGCACAGGTGCTTTCCAAACCCACCTGTTTAACTCAGCTTAGGTCTACATTCACCCAACATGGTTACCTCCTCCTCTGCAAAGACTGCAAGCACAGCAAAGGAGAGTGAAGGGTGATTAACAGAAGGATCTCTCGATGGCAGCACCTGTGCTGTAATACAAGGATAGAGGGACTTGGGGAATAAAAGCTAGAGTTTTAGGATCTCTTTCATGTGGGTCTATTAAGGGTGAAAATACATTTCAAAGAAAATAGATAAAAAAGATGGAAACTTTGAAACCGTCGGTCCAAATTCAGTGCCTATGTAAATGACACAAAAGAGTATTCGTGTGTTTTCTGTTGGCTGCCAGTTCGCACTCAGCCCTGTAGTATTGTGGAAGGTGACATCATATGTCATACCTTACTACCTGGGATGCCTTGAGCAATATTCTTACCCTTGGCACCTCAGTTTCCCCTTCTATAAGATGGGAATAATCATGGCACCTACATCTTTTAGTTCTTACAAAGATAAATAAGATAAATAATGGAAAGTTCCCAGAGCATAACAGACCCTCAGAAATGCCTCTTTCTTCCTCCACACTCAGAAGAGTAATTGCAGAGAGAGAAAGTCATGAAACCAGGCAAGCGCTAAGCAACGACGTGAAGCTGGACATGATGTGGTGCATCTGTCATCCTAGCACTCGGGAGGCAGTGGCAGGAGGACTGTGAGTTTCAGGCCAGCCTAGACTACATAGCGAGTTCCAAGCTAGCCTTGTCTTAAAAACAAAAACAACGAAAAAACAAAAAACAAAAGCAAATAGCAACAACAAAGCAGGAAACAGTAATGTCTTGAAGAAATATCACGATTATCTCCCAGGTAATAGTGCAGTTAATGTAAGGAGACATTATTGTCAGGGGGAAAAAGTGTAAAACTTCACAATATGAACCTCAAGAAAGATAGGAATTTTTAAAGCTCTAAGTTCATAATGTGGTTCATCCCCAATGTGAAAACTGCAGGTTGAAGAAAAGATGAGGTTTTAGGGGATGGAGAACAAAGCATGTCCCCAGGCTTAGTATGGAAATGACAGAGGCCCAAGACCAGCTGAACTGTGGAAGTCCAATTGTAAGAATCATTCTTCTGGGAAATTTGGTGGAAGACTAGGGAAGGACAGAGATCAAGGGGCCAACATATAAAGGAACCACTTTATAAGTTTTATAAAATGGCTAAGACAGGAGACAAAAGGGGCACAGAGACAAGTAGAAGTAGACTTAAAGACTTAAGGGAGAATATTTTAGAAATAACTTAGACACAGTAAAAAGAATTCCTATATGGTGATTAATGATAAAATCAAGGCTATTAAGTAAAAAAAAGAGAAAATCTTTACAAGGAAGGACATAGGGATGCAGAAAATGGAAAGGGGATGTTTTGTGCTCTGAGGACTCTTTGTTTAGTAAATTTCCAAATGTAATATTTTTAAATGAATAGAGTATGATAGACAGAGTAAAAACAGAATGGGCATGTAGAGAAGTCGACATGTTGGTCAGGAAATATCCTTCCTAAGTGGTGTTTTCAATGGGGATTTTTAAAAGCTGTATTATTACTAAGAGATTATTACTAAGAGATTTTCCTGTTCACACCGTGAAGGCAAGAAGCTCCATCCCCAGCCAGTAGGGAGGCCCTAAAGGGAAGAAACCAAAGGTGTTAAGCACAATTAGCCAAGCCTGTGGCATTTCTGGAACCAGCCACATGGACCCTGGGTTGGGGAGTTGGCCTCTTCTTGCGTCATTTTTCATTCCTACATTCAAAACATGACATGTTGGGTGCCTGTCACATCCAGGCACACTGTGCTGGGGGATGTGACCCCTATCCCTCCCCACAGAGCACTTAATTCTGGAGGGGGAGACAGACACACAGATGGCTGTGATACAAAAGGGTCACTTTCCAGAGGGGCACAGACTGGACTCAGGACTGGATCCAGAGGAGTCCTTGGTGATCATCTGCCCACTGGTTGTCCCTCCAACAGACAAACAGAGGCAGAGGGAGGCAAAGTGGCTGTATGAAGCCATCAGGCAGTGGCTGCTGGAAACTAATGGAAGAGATTGCTCAATATCCTGATATAAAAATCAGTTTTATTTCCATAAACAGCTTGGCTGCCTCCACAACAGTGTCCAGCTACATCAGTAGAGTGTCACATTTCAAGGTAGTATTTGTGATATTTATAGCAAATAGAGTCCATGGGTTTAATTATAATGCATACACTTGCCCTCTCTCTGCCCCACTCCCCACCTTTAATGATTGTTGGTGCTGTTAGGGATCACTGAGTCGGTGCCCAACTCATAGTGACCCTATGTACAACAGATAAAACACTATTGTCAGTGCATCTCTGCTATTCATAGGGTTTTCAATAGCTGACAGATTTTTGGGAGTGGGCTGCTGGGTCCTCCTCTCAAGCCTACAGCACCTTATGTTCCCAGGTGGTCTCCCACCCAAATACTAACCAGGCCTGACCCTGCTTAATTTCCAAGATCAGATGGGATCAGACGCCACAGTGGTATAGCTGCAGGCCCTTTAATGTTGTTATTAGGTGCCATTGAGTCGGTATCCGATTCAGCAGCCCTACATACAACAGGTGAGACACTATTGTTAATGCTTCTCTGCTATTCATAGGGTTTTCAATGGCGGGTTGATTTTTGGGAGTGGATTGCTGGGTCCTTCTCCCACCTTAATGATTGTTTTTGTTGTTGTTGTTAGATGCCCTCGAGTCAGTATCGGACTCATAGCGACCCTCTTAGGGTTTTCAATGGCTGACTCTTTCAGAATTGCCTTGGGAGTGGATTGCCAAGCCCTTCTCCCATTTTTGCAGTGCTGGGACTTGAACTCGAGACCTCAGAGACTGTAGCACAGTGCTCTACCAACTGAGCTAAATCCCAGCCCACTTTAATGATTAGGCCTGTTTAATTCAAAAATAAATCAGGAAAGAAAGCAACAGAGGAAGCCAAGGCAAATATGTGCAGCTGTCAGGTGGGTATAGAGAACCCTTTCATAGGCACATACTCCTCCTCTCCTAAAATTGGTATTTCTCATTCCCATGCACATCTTATCCCTACACAAAGGGTGGAATCTTTTGCATATTTTAAAACTTTATATAAATGGTGTCTTTTTTCTCCAAAAATTTTCTAAATATCTTTTCATTACTAATGCTACTGACTATCCCACAAATCTACTAAGACTATTCATTAGATTAACAATTGGCTCTGCTTTGAAACTTCTATCACCAAGGACAGAGATTTAGTGAAGATTCTACAAAACAAAGATGCCACCTCTATGTATCTATTGCCCAAGAGCAATGCCTGAACTCACAGGGACTAGTATCCATCCCACGATCCTTCACCCAGACTAAAAGTGGTGCCTGATCCCCACTGGCTTCCCAGAGAGCAATGGCAGATGGGCATCTGAAGGCAGAATTAGCTCAAGAGTCATTACACGAGGGTGTTCTCTATTTAGTGCCCCAGAGTAAATAGTAATTACACGTTCCTTCCAGATTACTCTCAGCCAGAGATGGGGAAGAAGAGAGTCATGGATGGCTGACCACAATACCCTGAACGTGCACACGTGCCTGCAAACACTCAGGCTGGTCACAAGTCTGGATTTGGAATTTTCCTCTAAGGATGTGATGGCAGTTCTACAATTCCCTTGAAATATACAAATTGGGCGCCCTTTGAGGCATCAGAAATTGCCCTTCTCTATTCCCACTCTTCTTTCCCTGCTGAGAACTCCCTAAAGACGTGCCCATCAGATACATGGGAAATAAGCAATCCACCTCTATTTACTCTGTACAGGGAAAAGGAATTGGCCCTACATAGAAACTACATTGCGAAGGCTCAGAACGCTTATGGACACATGAGACAACTTATTTAAACTACTTACTACCTTCACAACTGCACTCTGGCAGCCATATATGCTAGGCTATGGAGAGCTGATTTCTAAGAGAGATTCAAGGCTTGCCAGATCACCCCAATTCCCAGGCAGATAGTGAGAGGATGCTCTTACTCGCATGTCCAGGAGGTAACTCGCTACAGGCATGCAGCCACCCTCAGCAAGGACTGGTATAGCACCAGGGTATGTCTTTAAACCAACTCCACACCAGCACCTCTGGCTGTCTTTGTAAGCTGTCCAAAGGGACTTTGGGAGAAATGTAAGGACTTGAAAGTTTCCTCCCTCTTGGCCTTTTCAGCCTGGGGCCCTGGAAAATGTTCACAACAGCCAACGTGTCAGCTCTTCCTCCCCAACAATGTCTCTGAGAGCTTACTATCTAGCAAGCATGTTCCAAGGGACTTTCACTGGTCTCTTGTAACCTTCACCACTCCACGAAGGAGGTGCTCTCATGACTCCATTTTACAGATGAGGAAACTGAGGGTGAAGTAGGGCAGCAGGAACTCTGCCCATGGTCGAAGCTGGCATAAGGTGGGTAAGGGCTCACAGCCTGGTTCTAAAGCCCACTTTCCACCCAACAGGCAACATAGAAGGGGGATAATTACCATGTAGGGGGATAATTATGTCTGAAACTGGTAACCACTTCTGAGACAGATGAGGAGGACCCACCTCTCCCTGGGGCACTGAGCAGGTACTAGGCATTGATAAAAGCACTGTTAAACACAGTTAAAATCAATATTGATGCTAATAATAATGTTTTTCTCTGTAAGCACTCCTGATGTTTATCCTCCTGTAAATAAGCAAGAGGTGGGGGATGGGGTGATTTGACTCCCTACATGGTAACTGTGGACTTTCCCTTGCTGCTGCCTTGAGCAAAGAACTTTCAGTCAAGTGGTCAACCAAGCACACCAGCTGTTTTGAACACTCTGTGTGTGTGTGTGTGTGTGTGTGTGTGTGTGTGTGTGTGTGTGCGTGTGTGTCTTACTGGGGTGCTGAACCCAGGGCCTCATGTATAATTTGCAAGCGCTCTGCCACTGAGCTACACCTCCAACCATTAATTTTTTTTAAGTTGAAACAGGGTCTCGCTAAGTACACAGGCTGCCTCCTGCCTCAAACCTCCAATCCTCCTGCCTCTACCTCCTGAGTCTCTGGGATTATAGGTATGTGCCACCATGCCCAATTTATTTTGAACACTTTATAGAAACCACATGACAATTGTAATTGTAGCACTCCAGCTCCAGAAAGTGCAGCCATAGCCATGACTATAACAAATAGTTTGCAGTTTGCATTGAACTTTTTGCTACCAAAAGCCTCAGTGAACTTCAGATGTAGGCATAGCAATAAGAGGTGAACAGTTTGAAAGAATGACCAAGGCAGGAAGAAAAGGATGGCAGAAGAAAGACAAGACTACAAAGATCCAGAGAAGAGATACTGCAGGCCCTGGTCACTGGAAGAGTTCCAGAGAGCTGTCAAGTCTTTCAGATCCAGGGTCTTAGACACGTTAGGCCCAGGAGCTGTAATACTGGCTGCTGTCTCAGACTGAGGCATACTGATACCTAGGCCCACCCAGAAGCTACAACACAAGCCGCTGCTGAGGGCAGAGGAATCCTGACCTTCTTGGCCTACAGAAGAGCTATAGCACTTATGGGCCTAGAAGTCTGGACCTCCTGGGCCTACATACAAGCTGTAACACTTAAACGGCTGAGGAATATTGACCTCTTTGGACTATATAAGAGCTGTAACTCTAGTAGGTGCCTGTCTGCAGTCACCGCTCGCTGCTGTCAGATGCTCAGGGATCCAGACACTGCCAAAGACCTTCTCCTGCCTACTCTCAACTTCTATCCAGAGATAGCAAAAGGCCCCCAGCCATGATTGATAACCCTTTCTTTCTTTCTTTCCTTCTTTCTTTCTTTCTCTTTCTTTTTCTTTCTTTTCCTTTTCTTTTTTCTTTTTCTTTCTTTTTTCCTTTTTCTTTTTTGGCAATACTAAGGGGTTGAACCCAGGGCTTGCACATGCTAGGCAAGTGCCATACCACTGAGCTGCTTTGTTAGCTCCTTTCTAAAAAAAAACTTTTCATTTTGAGCAAGATATTACTAAGTTATGCAGGCTGCCTCTGGCCTTGAACTTGTGATCCTACCACCTTAGCACCTCAGCCTCCCAAGTTGCTAAACCACTGAGATTAGAGGCGTGTGTCATAGCACCTGGCCTCACTTCCTTTTGTTTTATTTGTTGGGTTTTCTTTTTTTCTCTTCCATTTATAAGCAATTTATAAGAAATTAGGAAGAAATTTCTCCTCCATTTATAAGAAATTTCTTATTTTAACTTTATGCCAATCTCATGAGAGAGTCAGAGCAGGGTTCAGGCCCATTTGGCAGGTGAAGAAATTACACCACAAAAAAGTTAAGGACTGGCAGAGGTCCCTTGTTTGGCAACTGCCCCCCCTAAATCCCAACTATCCTCTTTCTTTCTGATGCTGCCAAACAACTAAACAATCTCAGAGGATTCAGTGCCTGATGTCGGGGATTCTCCAGGTATATGGAAGTCTGGCTGCAAATCCTGAGGGGGGGATGGGCAAGGGAGGAGTACAAAGACCACAGAGGTAGAAGACAAGCACCTCTGCAAATTAAGAACAGATGTTAAACCCTGGGGGGTCTGTGGTTTTCAACAAGTACCCTTGACCAACTTTCTAACTCCTCAATGTGCTTCAGGTGGAGGAGGTGAAGACAGAGAACAAATCATTAAAATGGCGGTAAATCTCCAAAGCCCGGGAAAAACCACATCTGGGCCCACGGCCTTGGATGAAAGGGGCACAGGCTGCCTCGGCCATCAGTGTTGTTTGTGTTAACAGCACAGTGCTGTGGGTTCATCAAAACCAATGCTTTTAAACATGTAAACCTTTAGAGCTAAGGGTCCAGGAGATCTTCTGCAGTCCCTCATGTGATAAGGGAACTGAGCTCCAGGGAGCATGAGCACCTTCACTATTTGGTCTTGGAGTCAGAGCTGGGCTGGACGCCCTGGTACCTGCCTTGTTCCATGGCAGCAGGCTGTCCTCTGACCATTAGAGCCCACAGACGGACGCATTCTTACTCAACCTAGGTCCCCTCTCCAGTTGACCTCAGTGGTCACCTTTTAACTATAGAGTCCCAGGAAGCAGCAAAGACAAGGTACAAGGAGGGCCTGCGCACCTTCACCCTGCTTCCTCAGCTCATTTGTCCATGCACAGAGCCTGTAATTGCTACACAACCTCAGATACACAGGGAGAGGCAGGTCCCTTCCTGAGATGCCTTAGGAGCAAATATTCCATGACATTTCCTTCTCCTATCTTATCCTCTCCCCTCACTGTCAAAAACACACACACATACACGCACACACACAGAGTCTAATCAGCAATAATTTCACTCCTGAATATTTCTAGAAAGATCACTAAGTCAAGCTAATCAATTGTCTTAGCCAGCCACTGCTCCCCAAGAGATGCCTATACTTTTCATTTCTATCATTTAACCCTCAGCAGCCTGTTTTTATGCCTCGTATTCCAAATGAGCACAGAAATGCTGCTCTGGGAAGAATCCAGGTCCTAAAATGATGCTCATAACTCGACACCTTTCAAAGGCCTTGTCTGTGCTAATGGAAGCAGACACTCTGGAAGGCTTCAGAGAGAAAGTCTCCCTCTTATGTGCACCCCCGGGACCACAGCAAGGCCCTATAGAGTCTGAACAGCCAGAGGAAGCAGATATGGCTCAGAAAGGGGAGAGGAGGGAGCATGACAAATGAGGGAAAGCATCGCAGGAGAGACCCTGGTTTAGCAATTAAATCTGACATAGACTTAGACAAAGCTTCTTTACTGAACAGGATAAAATTCCTGGGAAGATTCATGTACACACGAATAGAGGATTTATTCTCTCTCTCTCTCTCTCTCTCTCTCTCTCTTTCTCTCTCACTCTCTTCACTCCCACCTTCTCCTCCTCTCTCTCTCATTCTCCCCCACTCTCCCCCTGGACAGAGAAACATGGAAGCAGGAGGAACAGAGAGGGGAAAGTGCTGGGACAAGGACCACGATCAGCGGGGTCATGAGCTGCTATAGCAGTTCAGGCAGCTGGAGATCCCCAGCTTCTTAGCTTCAGATCACTTCTCTCCTGAATAAGGGACTGGAAGAAAAAGTCAAAGAAACCACAGAAAGCAAGGCAGCTGCCTGGTGCCTGCACTGACCTCAGGAAACAGGAGGCAAAAAAGCCCAAGTAAAAGAAGCAGAAACTGGTGGCACAGGACAGGAGAGGACAAATGTCCAGAGAGCATTCAGAATCCTCCATATCAGGGACTCTTGCCTTTTCTTCCCAAGCTGGAGAAAGAAACCTTGCTTCCTTGAGGAAAGAGATCCGCAAGTCACTCTGCATGCATTTACTCAACACATACTATGTGCCAGGCACTGCACTAAGTGCTGAAGACTTCAAGGGTGATAGGACGGAGGCCAAATGGGAGGCGGTGATGGTTCCAAGTGTTTAGTTGTAGCACCTACCAACTGCTAGGAGAGGCAGCAGAGAGGAGGCAGGGAGAAGAGGAGCACTTTGTAAGTCTGGGTGGCACTGTGGTTCGTACTCCGGATTCCCAGCTTCGATCAGGAAATAAACAGCTTCTCAGTGGGGAAAGAAAAGGAGGAGGCCCCACTGCCTTGCAGGGTAGTGAGTCCCTCGACATGAGGGCTGCTGGGAACTCAGGACTGGAGGCATCTCACGAGAGGATATTTTTTGCCTAAGTTCGAGTGCCGCCCACTTGGTTCTGAGAGTCATTTGTCAGCAGTCCTGTCAAGAGAGAGCAGGACAGTGCTGTCACCTCCTGCCTATAGACACAGAGGTGTTGGCTTCACCCCCAGGATTGGCCTGGTCTGCTTTGTGGGTAATGACCCAAACTAGCCTCTGAGAATGTGGGCTCCCCAGGAGTGCAGGAAGGCCTCAGGGACCCAAGAACCAAACTGCTCATTGGAATGTGAGCCAGACCGAGAGAGTGGACAAAACCCAGTGTCTACAGAGCAGAGAAGAGTCAGGCCTTCCCCTGACTGAGGGATGTGGCCCAGAGCCCAGCTGCAGCCTCTGTCCTCCTATAGGGGTTAAATCCCCAAGCACCCTTTCAGGTCAGAGGGCTTCCCTGCCCACCTGAGCTCAATTTCCAATGGATGGCCCACTTGCTGAAGGGTGCAGCTGGTAGTCTTGCTGACTCTGGACTCTACTTACCCCCCCATCAGGGGAAACAGCTCTTGGTGGAGGCAGGAGAACCTGTCTTTAGTGGTACAACCTGATGTGTGCAGAAGCCAGTGGTCCATACCGAGCACAAAACAAAAAAGTGACAATTACTGGGCCCACAGCTGAGCACGTTGGTGCATTTTGTCTTCCCAACAATGCTGTGAGGCAAGTTCTATCGTTACTGCCACTTAGCAGAGGGGAAAGGCAAACCTGGCGGGGTTCAGCAGCTCTGGTCTGACCGTGGAGCAAGGGTGGTGCCAGGACGTGAGCCCTGGCTGGCTGACTCAGCGCATGTGCTCCTAACCGCAGCTCCAAGCTGTCCGCAGAGGCACGCATTCGGCCAGAACTGCCCTCGAGGCCCTGGGCCAACACAGTTGTGAAGCATGGGCTGTAATCTCATGAGCCCCCAGTGTAGCGAGGGAGGCACAGGGACAGTCACCTCAGAGGAGGCAAATGCAGCAGAGAGGAAGGTCAGCAGAGGTGAGAGCCCAAGAAGAGGGAGGAGACTTCAGAGAAAAGCTGCTGTGGTCATGCTGTAGCCACCTTGACATAAAACAGCAAATACAAGACTCCAGCTGCCACACATACAGCACTAAGAGAAAGCAGCGGCGGGTACAGCAGAAACAAAAAGCCAAAGATCCTATAGAGAGCAAATCGGCTGCCTGGTGCCCACGCCAACCTCAGGAAGCAGGGGAAGAGCCCGAGTGAAAGAAGCAGAAAGTGTTCACTTGGTTGGTGGCACGGGAAAGGGCAAGTGCCTATAGCACATCCCATCCCCTTATCAGGGACTCTAGCCCTGCCTGTCTAAGCTGGAGGAGGAGCTCACCCTCCAGGGGAGCCAGTTTGGGCTGCCATACGGCTCTGCCTTCCCCTCTCCTCTGCTATACTCCAGAGGGTGAGGGGAGAGGGGCAGAAGGCTTGCCTGGGCTGACGCTCCTGGCTTCAGGTTGGCCTTGACATTGCTTGACCTCAGCCAAGTTGCTCCTCACTTTTTCTGGCTGGAGATCAGGGAGTTTTCCACTGGCCTTCACCTGGGCACAGTGAGCCAGATGGGCTTTGCGGTCCCCATGGGAGGACAGCAGAGCTGGAAGACCAATCAAAGATCACAGGGGCTGGTGGACATGTGAGTTCACACTGCAGGGGGAAGCCAGAGCCCTCCGCAGATCAATGGCAGGAGCGAAGTGGGGAGCCTGTTCCTCTGCTTCCTCTGAGCAGCAAAGGGAGCTCTCCAGTCACTGGCAAATTGAGCCATCCCCTTGTCTACTGTCCTTACTTTGGACTGGAGCAGGAGATTGACTCAGGGAGAAGGCACACAGGCCCTCCAGGCCCTTGGTGAACTGAGGACTCCAGCCTGCCACCGGGGGTGGGATGTTTTATCTGAATACTTCTACTGACTCTAGCTTGGGTTTCCATTTTCACTTTGTGAACCGATTCCCCTCTCTTCCCAGCTCCACCCTGCCTTCCACTTTGCAGAACACAGAAGTTGCACAGCAGCCTGAAAATGCTGATGGCTTAACTGGTTTAATTTTTTTCCCCAGCAGCCCTGAGGGGTTTTAACTCTTTCCTCCTGCAGAAACCCAGCTTTTGGAGTTGAATGTTTAAACTCTCACTGGGAGACTCATAAATATTCGGAGTCACTCTCTCCCTCTCTGTTTGATTAGGAAATGAGCCTTTAACTCAATGTAATCCCCAAGCCATTAACAAAAAAGCCCTCAACAGCTCTACTATTAGAATTTCACTCTTAACCCGCTGAGGATTGAATTAGATTAACATAACTACCCACAATCTGAGTTTATTTTCTGTGCCAGATAGAAATGTGTTTTCAGGAAAGGCAAGAAGGGGGAGGGAATGGAGGAGGGAGAGAAAGAGGGAGAGGATAATGAAATGTAAAAATAGAGATAAGAAGAAGATGGACAGATATACTGTAGAAATGCAGGGACAGGGAGAAAGTGCTGGGCCATGGTCTTGTGTTTTAAAACCCTACCAGCTGCCATTTTTTTAATTTATGGGGTATTTGGAGAGATCTCAGCTATCTAAAATAGTTTGAATTAGGGGAACACTTTCCAGGTATTTGTGACTCCTTCCTCCTGGAGATTGATGGTCCTGCACCTGAGCTTGCTGTATTCCAAAGCACCTGCTCATTGGCCCCACCGTCCCCAAACTGGGAGGAAGTCAGGGCTGGATTCCTGCGTGCTCTGGGGGAGGGACGCCACATAAAACAACAGCGCGTGCACACAGGCAACTGCTCGTTTACAACCGCAGAGATAAACAACGACAAGGATGGAATGGGTTAGATTCTGCAGACACGAAGTCACAGACAGCCCCGTGACCAATTGCATTTAAGAAATCAGTTTGGGAAAAAAATGAGTTTGATGGGAGCTCAGACCACATAAAATTAATCGTTATTGAAGCAGAAACTAAGTAATCAGAGATGGCCTTATGCAAATGCACTAAGTTTGCCCCAACTGCTTCTCCATAACTAAGCCCAGTGAGGTGGGGGGATGCATCCTGAACTTGAAGACAAAAGCCAGGGCCTCCACCACACTGCCAAGCAGGCCCCCAGCCCACCTAAAAGCATCTACAGATGACCAAGTGAAGGGGCATTTCTTGTGTAAATGTTCCAACAAATATTATTCTCTCTAGAATGTTAACACTAATGAGAACACAGGACTTGCTCAGGAATGCAGGACTCTGACTGCATTTAATCATGAGTCCCAGCCAGGCCCCCAGTGTGCATGCTAGGGAGGGAAGGAAAGTACTTGCTTTTGTACTGAAAGGTTAAAATAAAAAAATAAAACCTAAAAAATAAAAAAAAAAGTCCAGACTTTTTCCAGAAAGCCACTGAGCTCTGAAAGACCTGGAAGTTCAGCTTTACAAGTAGTAGACTGATCAGATTTCTGAGCGCAATATCTCAATCACTTGGTTCACATGAGCTTTAATTAACAATAACCCACCAAATCCCACTCCAGCGTTATTGTGGAAAAACCTTAGCAGGAAACATTTACCAAAACATAGACCTTAGAAGAGGAAAAAATAATATTTCTACTTAACTTTTTTTCTGGATTTCATGGGCTTTATTTTTATAGCAGTTCTTATATACTGACATTTATCCCCACCCCTGTACTCTTTATTCTGGATTTTTCCACTTATGAATGTGGTCTTACTATTTGAACATGTGAAGTTTACCCTCTAATTTCTTATCTTCCTGATCATTGCGCCTTCTTCTAAAATAGTGACTGAATAAAGACATGAATAACTCTAAACAAAACGCAGGTGAAAATAAAGAACCAAGAAAAAAGAAAGTTAAGGTTTCTTAAAAGTCAAAATGGAAATGGATCAAATTGCCTCTCTAAGCATATGTGTGTATGCCCATGTTATTTAACTTCCATCAACTATTTTGCTGATAAAACTATTTTGCTTGTAATCAAAACCAATTCAGACTTATTTGCTTTCTTTAATGCTTTTAAATTGTTGGAAAGATTGTTTCTTTTTTAGGATATTGTTTTCCTAAACAAATCAAGACGGAGTCCTCAGCAATACAGCATCTGGTAACCATTGTATTGAGTAAATAGAAACCCATTGTAAGAAGAATGAGGTACATTTTTAAAGTTGTACATAGTATACATTGAACATCATCACATAATTTTTTTTCAAAGTTTAGGGCTATGGTTACATAAATACTATAAAGCAAATTTCCCCAAGTGCAGGATTTTTAGTTAATATGACCCATTATCCAGAAACCACAGTTCTAAAGTTCCATGGGAAGCTCCTGGCAGGTAAGATTCAGGGACACCTGACAGAGGCCGGGTAGAATCATCTCCAGAAACCCCCAATGTGCACACAGCCTGCTACTGTTGGGATCGTCTTAAACAAGCCTGGCTTTGACAAGCCGCATAATATTAAGTTTCTCCCTTCGGGAAAGACGCAGAGTGATGCACTCAACAGCCCTCCACACCTGGCTTCATCCTTCCTGATATTCTTCCTCCCCCACCCAAGTTCCCCTCTTAGGGTTAAGAAAATAAACCCAGAGAGCAAAGCAGCCAAAGCCTGCAAGACAAGACAGACCATCAGTTCTCATCAAAACTTCTCAAACTCACTCCGTGGAGGGGAAAAAAAAAACCCAAAAACATCTTTTTCCTTTGAGGTGCTATAGAAAAGCTAGTCACCGGGCTGTCTCGACTCTCGCTGAACCTGGAAGCTCCCAGGATGACCTCAAGTCTGGCGGGACCCCTGGATCATCACCTGTCCCTGAGAAGCGGGTCCTCCGGCCCCATCACCTTCCCCAGCTCGCCAAATGCTGGAGCTGCTAGCAAATAAAAGTTTTCACGCTGGGAGACATAACCACCCCGCTGAGCTGCGTGTAAACTTTCCCTTGCCCTTTTGATTTACTTACTTTCTCTCTGCGAAAACAAATAAAACTAAAAGGGAGCCTACTGATTCCAAATGAGTTTGTGTAACCGTCCCAACCAGCCATTCCGAGACCCTCTGACCTTCCCGTGACAGTCTGAGAGAGGCAACATTTTCCTCTCGGCCACACAGGGATGCTTTAGTGGGCGGAAAACCAGGATGAAAGAGCAGGCGTGGGGAGATATTTTTATCCATTAAAAAGAGAGAGAGCGCACGCGGAGAAAGAGAGAGGGGGGTGTGTAGGGAGAAGGACAGGAAGGTGCAGGGCAGTCTGGGGAGGAGAAAAGGCGGAACTTAGGTTACTTACATGCTGGGGCTGGCTAGAGGACAGGGCTGCTTGGAATGGTCACCCTCAGGTGTTCCCTGTGGCTGATGACTCGTTACTCGGCTCCTCCAGCACCAGCTGACAGTCCCCTGTCTGTGTCTCTTTGTGACTAAGGACACAGTACTCCCAACCTATAAATAGATCCCGACTCCGTGATTGATATAACAGGCAGCTGACAAAAAAAAAAAAAAAAAAAAAAAAAAAAAAAAAAAAAAAAAAAAAAAAAAATCCCACAACTGTAACCAGGTCTTAAACAAAACAGCAAAATGCTCTGGATTTTCAACCCCACCAAGCCCCATGCAGACTCCATGGCCACCAATGGGCACAGGAAAGGGGGCAGTGACATGGATCATCAAGGGAGGAGGAACAGGGTTGGATAAGAAGCCCTGGGGGGAGTGTGAAAGACAATGATTTCTCCAGTGGCACTGCAGTCAGTCACTGGGGTCACGGGAGAGCCGGTGAGTGATGGTCTGCAGAGAGGAGGGAGGAGCCGGGCAGGAGGTCCTGACCCTGTGAAGGGGGGCCTCCTTGGATCCTGAGCCCCGCATTCGTTTGTCAGCTCAAGTGCTTTCCACGAAAGTTTCCATTCCCCCTGCCAAATCAGGAGGCAGGGAGCAGGACAGAACTTTCCTAGCCCACAGGCCAGAGGGCTTGTTGGGGGACAGGCAGAGTGCCCCGGAGGGCAGAGAGAATGTGCAGGTGAGGGGCCCAGGCGGAGGCAAGGCCTTTGACAAGGCAGATGGCTTTCCCTATCAAACAACTGCCCACAGTGAAAGGTGCGGGGCTGAGCTGGTGGAGTCTCTGCTCTTTCCAGAAAGATTTCCTGAGAGACCGTGCTCTCTGCAAAGGTTTCTTCTTTAGGGAAATGAGCCCCACTCTTTGGCATACGAAATGGTCTCTAAGAAACATCCCCTGCCCCAGTTTCTGCAAGGTTGGGGCAGACTCTCTGGGGCAGGCCAGTCCAGCTCTGAGAGCTGCACTGGAGTGAAGTTTCCAGAAGGTGGAAAAATCAAAGAGAAAAGACAGCAGCATGACTGTACAATAACGAGCCAGGTGAGCAATGACCACTGTGGAGCATCTGGCTGCCGTCTGGAGACCCACTTGCTTAATCACGCGGGGCCACTTGCCTTGGTGTTCTGGGATATTTGTGCATGCTCATTTAGGCAGGATTCCAGGTGAGGCACCCCTTCAAGAGGATCACGGAGCCACCCCCTTGCTGTGGAAGGGAGAGGCACTTTATAATCCTTAAACTTCTTGATCACTAATTTTCAAAAGTGAAGTTAATCATCTTCTTCATGTTAGATCCAATCTTTTACTCTCCAGGTTAACAGGAACCATGGGAATAGGTGGTACCCAAGCTGCTGAAGTCAAAAGCCTGTTTCACATAGAGGACCTCAAATAGACCCATCGTAACCTGCCATCAGATTAAAAGCTCTTTGAGGGTAACGACTATGTGCTTGTCTTATTCACTTTGCATCCTGGAGCTACCATGATACCTGACACATAGTAAGACCTTCCTGAGTGGGGGCCAGCTGACTGAATAGATGGATGGATGGATGAATTAGTGAATGAATGAGTGATGTCTAAGATACTACCATTTGAGTCACTCTTATGGATTAAGTTGTTTGTTGTTAAGTGCCATAGAGTCAGGTCCAACTCATAGAGACCCTAAGTACAATAGATGAAAACACTACCCAACACTGTGCCATGCACATGATCTTTTTGTTTGAGCCCAAGGTTGCAGCCACTATGTTTCTTCTCATTTTGAGTTGTGCCACATCAGCAAAAGGAGGTCTCAAGGGCTTTACTCCATTCCCGTCATTCAGGTCAACTCTACTTTGAGGAGGCAACTCTTCCCCCGTCATTTCTTGAATGCCTTCCAGCCTGGGGGAGCTTATTTTCCAAAACTATAGTTGACAGTGCTTCTGTGTTGTTCATAGGGTTTTTCAATGGCTAATTGTTTTGGGAGTAGGCTGCCAAGTCCTTCTCCCTAGTGACTTAGTCTGGAAGCTCAGCTGAAACCTGTCCACTATGGGTGGCCCTGCAGGAATCTGAAATACCAGTGGCATAGCTTTCAGCATCACAGAAACACACAAGCCCCCACAGCATGACAAACTGACAGACACATGGAGGTCTGGACTAAGAGATTCCAGAAATGTCTATTTTATGAGCACCTTTAGGAAGGTGGAGAATTGGGAGAGATACTTCAGCAGGTGTAGTCTGATGAGCTCATCATTTACCCATGGTTCTCTCCGAGAATCACCACACTTCCGGGTACCTTGCCAGCATGGCCATCGTCCACCACGCACTCCTCTCTCACTAGGCCTGGCCATACCTAGGGCTGCCAGCAAGCATTGCTGCTGGAAAGGCAGACAGCCCTGTGGAGGTGAAACTCAGGCAGGATCCTATGCCCATGACCCGGGTCAGAAGCCCTTGGCACATCTTTATCACCAGGACCCTTCTCTTCTGATGCAGATCCAGGCCATCTCTCCATGGTCACTTTCTCCTCACCTTCCCCAGCTGGGCCTGTTTGGGGTCTCACTGACCGGTCCCTGATTTCTGGCAGATGTCTTGTGTGGCTCTTTCTTTTTGTGGCCACATCTCTCCCAGAGCTTCCTGAGCCACTAGCACAGCAGCTGTAGCAAGCCCTCAGTATATGCTGCAAGCACAGGCATTTCTCCTGGGAGGCATTTGTTTAGAAAGCCCTGTGGGACCTTGGTTTCTGTTTTTACCTCCAGGCTGACCACAGAATCAGTCCACAGTCTCAGTCTCAAATTTCCTGACTGAAGCAAGGCCTCTAGAGTCCGCCCCCTCTGACCTGCGCCAGGCTGGGTTCTGCTGCGGCCCGCTGAAAACCAGCGGTAACTTGCCCATCACACAAGGCGCTGTTGAAGTACTGGTCACCATCATGGGAGGCCACTGGCCTTTGCTTTCCGGAGAATCTTCATAGCCTTGCTTTTTCATCATAAAACCTGTGTAACTTCAAGGGCCAGACTCTCTGGGGCAGTAGGAGCAGATGCTCCTACTGATGTCCCTTGAACCAATCTGATCTAGTAGTTAAAGAGGTCTCCAGACTGAACTCCTTTGCTTGGCCTCTGGCCTCTTCCACTTGTGTTGGGAAACTCTGGAAATCTGATTCTCTAAGCTTTGCTTGGGCTGGGATTTAGCTCAGTTGGTAGAGCGCTGCGCTGCAATCTCTGAGGTCCTGTTCAGTTCCCAGCACCGCAAAAATGGGAGAAGGACCTGGCAATCCACTCCCAAGGCAATCCCGAAACAGTCAGCCATTGAAAACCCTATGAGGGTCGCTATGAGTTGGATACCGACTCGATGGCACCTAACAACAACAACAACAAGCTTTGCTTTCCTCAGCTGCACCTAGAAATCCTAAGTGCCTACCTCTTAAAATTGTCATAGGACAAAATGGCTCAACACGAGAAGATGCTTAGAACAGTGCCTGGCACATGCAGTGTCCTCTAGGGAGCCATGTCAGTTCCTGTGTGCCCTGTGTGCTCATTCTGGATGTGGTCCCTGCCTGCTTTTGTCACACCTCTCTCCAGCTTGCTTTGGTTCCTCCCTAAAAGCTAGAAGTAGCACTGGCAGGGCAAGGAGCTGATGGTGATAAGTGGTGTGGCCTGCACAGGCCAGCGAGAGGTCAGTGGTCAGGAAGAGAAGATGGTGTGCGGACTTTTGGCCGTTCAAGGGGTGAGCCCACAGGCAGGTGAAGCGAAGAATAGGAAGGCCCAGAGGACCTCTGGTCTTTCCTCTCACCATGCCTATCACCCAAACAAACAGCTAGGTCCGTTACACCCCTCCTTCCATTTCCCTAGATCTTTTCCCCAGAGATACCCTCCTACCTTGAGTATCCTAGGATCCCAGCATAGTTGAGAATCTTATCTTTAGCCTCCCATTCAGCAGTTGACCACAATGTAGATTTTAAAACAAGTGATCCAAACAACCTGTAAATCTAATTACCCACACCTTGCCCTATGAGATTACCATCCCCTCCCCCTCCTTCAAAGGTGATTCCAATTCCTTGGTGACCTCTTGAGTTTTCCCTCCTAGGCCCTGTTTTGTTTTGTTTTGTTTCGTTTTTAGTGAGCAGTGTATTTTCACATGACATAAAGTTCACCACTTTAAAACATCCAGTCTAGTGTTGGGAAGTACATTCATAACGTTGCACAATTATCACTACTATGTATCTAGTTACAGAACATTTTCAGCCCCCATACATATCAAGGAGTCACTTTGCATTCCCCCTTATTTTGGTCAGCAGGGGCCACCATAACACAAAACCTCAGACTGGGTGATGTGATAAGAAATTATTTCTCTCCAATGTATGCATTTGGGGGTCCCCAGCCTCTGGCAACCACTAATCAACTTTCTGTCTCTGAGGATTTGCCTGCTCTGGGTATTTCACACAAGAATCATACAGTATGTGGCCAGCCACCTCCTAAACTCTTAACCCCACGTGTCTAAACTATAGAGACCAGGCTGCCCATCTGGTCACACTCTTTATTTCGTGTGCTCTGCTTGGCCTTCTGTCTACCTCCACCCCAGTTTTGGCCCCTGTGTCTGGCCTTAAAAGTCAATAATTATGTGAGCACCTGCTATGCAGCAGCTGCTTCACGTGGGTCTCCTGGTTACATCCTCACCCCATGCCTGCAGGAAGGATCACTCTTCCCCTATATTAATTTACAAGGATTGCATAATAAAATACCCAAAACTATGTGACTTAGAACAACAGAAATTTGAGCCAGGCCATGACACATGCCTGTAATCCCAGTGACTCAGGAAACTGAGGCAGGAGGATCACGAGTTTGAGGCCAAAAGCAGCCAATGCAACTTAGTGAGGACTTGTCACAAAACAAGAAATCAAAAGGGGGCTGGAGGTATAGCTCAGTGGTAGAGCACTTGCCTAGCAGGTATGAGGCCTTAGGTTCAACACTCTACTACTGGGGGAAAAAAAAAAGAGCAACAGAAATTTATTGGTTCACTGTTCTGAAAACTAGAAGTCCAAGGTCAAAGTATCAGTAGAGTTGGTTCCTTTTGAGGCTTCAAGGGGCATCTGTTCCATCCCCCCATCCCCAGCTTCTAGTGGTTTGTAGCCATCTTTGGCATCCATGGCTTATAGACACAGCTCCACATTACATCATCCCCATATGTCCATCTGTTTTGGGGTCTAAAGCTCCCTTTTTTATTTTATTTTTTATTATTTATATATTTTGTTTATTTATTTGTTTGTTTGTTTAATTTGTTTTTTGAGACGAGGTGTTTCTTTGTATCTCAGATTGGCCTGTAACTCACTGGGTAGCCCAGGCTGGCCCCAAACTCACATCAGTTCCCCTGCCTCAGCCTCCCAAGTGCTGGATCACAGGTGTGCACCACCACACCTGGCTCTAAAGTTCCCTTTTTTACAAGGACACCAATCACAGGACTTCATCTTAACTTTATCATCTTCAAAGCTCTGGTTCCACATGTGGTCACATCCATTAAGTACTGGGAGTTAGGATTTTAACGTCATTTTGGGGGGCACCATCAAACCCATAGTATCCCCTTCTACGGAAAACACAGTGCTGCTTAGGAGGCCTTGCACCTGCTGTGAGACAAAGCTGAGGGAGTCTCGCCACCCAGAGAAGACACAGGCAGAGGAAGGTGGGTCCTGACAGCTCTTTCCCTCCTTCTGTGCTCTGCCATGGGGATGCAAATCCCCACACTAGCTGCCACCACTGGACTCCATTTGGCTTGCTCCAGCGTCTTTAGTCCTGCCACATCAAGGTGACTTTCCACTGTTTACAAGGTCCACTGAAGATACAGCTGTCCCCACCCTCAGAGTCTTATCAATTCACTTACCTATCAGTGCTCCCTGACACAGGCTGCCAGGCAGGAAGGAGGAGCGGGCAAGGCCCCCCAGCCCAGGGCCCGCATCCACTTTATCTAAAGAGAACATCTATCTGCTTGGGGATAGACCTAAATACAACTCGGAAGTGCAGCTAAGCCATTAATCATCTCCTTCTGGGACAGAGGAGACCAGGAGGGGCCATCGGGAGCACACTGGCTTTAAATACAAGGGCAGCGTTTTGTTGGGGGGACACTGCTGGCGATTCCACAGGCATGGCGGGCAGGAGGAGCACAGCTCAGTGCTGGTCATCACTGGCAAAAGACAGGAGGTGAGAAGGGCAGTTGGAACCCCTCCCAAGGGTGCCCTGAAAGGAGGTACTCCCACTGAAGCCAATGCCTGCTCCCTGGGACAGGCAGAATGCCTTTTGACCTGGAGCCCCATTTTCCAGAGGACTCGCAGGCCCAGCAGTTTGACACATGCCTCCAATCCTGTTGGGGATGCTGTTCTTAGAGGACAGAGATGGGTCAGAACAGACACTCAGCGGATGACACAGGAACTAACGCACAGCCAAGTGAATGAACCAGAGGCCCCTGGCCCAGACACCCTCTCCCACCTTCTTCCATTGTCTTAGCCCAAGAGAACCACCTGCTGCCCAAGCAGCCCACGATCTACTATGAACAAGCGCTCCTTGCTGGGTGGATTCCTTCCTCTATGGCATTCTCTCTCCCTTCCCTATTTCTATTCACTCTTCACAGTCCAGCTCTCTCTGTGCACTCTTGCCCACAGGGGTCCTAGCCATGGACCTCTCCTCCCACCAGCAGTACAACTAATCCAAGCCACCTGCCACATATTCCATTGCCTTGAGTGCGTGCTGACTTCTCAGGTGCTTATGTCTAGTGCTACAAAAAAAGCAGTGGTCATGGAAATGATGGTTCTCATTCACTGAGCATCTTTTGTGTGTCAGGTTCTCTGTGAAGCACCTGCTCTATATTGCCTTAATCTTCCAATGACCTTGAGGAGCAGGGATTCTTTTTTTCAGCTTATCATCTAGGAAATGGGAAGTCACAGTGACTTGCCCTAAGTTGTGCAGTGGGTAGACTCAGGATTTAAACCCAGGTCTGCCTGACTGGAAAGCCTGTGTTCTTAGCCACTGTTTAATCATCTCTGCTATATAGTTGTTGTTGTTGTTGTTAGGTGCCGTCGAGTCGGTATCCGACTCATAGCC
>VMDO01005558.1:26526-110663 GCA_007922755.1 Pedetes capensis
TATTGTCAGTGCTTCTCTGCTGTTCATAGGGTTTTCAATGGCAGATTGATTTTTGGGAGGGGGTTGCCAGGTCCTTCTCCCAAGCCTGCAGCATCTGGTGTTCCCAGGCGGTCTCCCATCCAGGTACTAACCAGGCCCGACCCTGCTTAGCTTCCGGGATCTGACGGGATCAGATACCACAGGGCTATGGCTGCAGGCCTGCTATATAGAGGGGTCACATAATGACACTGCCTCATGGTGTTACTGAACTAAAAGGACAGGGTTTCCACCAAGGACGCAGCTGGAAAAGAAAAAGCAAAAGAGCAAAAGGCTTGCACTGGCTGGGTGGTATCCTCTGTGTGTCTTCAGGGCTCAGGGCATCTTGGCCATGGGTTTGTGTCTTTTCCTCTGGCTGACTTAAAACAGGATCTTAGACCCCCAACGACTTTGGAGAGATTTCCCAGTGCTAAATGGAATCCACTGGGGCTACTTGGAGCTCCCTAGTCTTTCCTTTAAGGATGGGATCTAAAGCAGGAAAAGAAGGATCTAAAGCAGGAAGAAGGTGAAGGGCAGGAGACCAAGAATGAGGAGCTCAGGAAAAGTTTCAGAGCTGGGCGTGGCCAGAGCTCAAGGTGGCCATGGATTCCGACATCTCTTTTCAAGACTGGCAGCTCATTTCCCTATAAATCGGGGAGAGAGATGCCTGATCTCAAGCCTGCTCTGTAAAATAGGAAGCCAGAAGACACCTACATAATTCTGGGCAGCAGAGAGCATTCCATTGTTCCAAACATTCTCAGTTATCATTCATGTGCTTTGGTCAAAGTCAACGGAAACCCACTACGGCCAACTTAAGCAGAAATAAAATGGATTGAAATGATAGCAAGTAACTCACAAAAAGTGAAGTAAAACCTGACGAAGCTAAGGTGGCTCTGGGGGGTTGAAAACAGAATCTGGCAGGCAGATTCTCTGCGGGACACTCACCAGAGCGAAAGAAGAAGCAACTGCCTAATATCCTGCTTCACTCTGCCCAAAGGCCAAAGGCCAGGAAGAGCGTGATTGGCTAGGCCTCGGTCACATGACCATGACAAAGTGGGAGGAGTTTTCAGCCCACCCTGGCTGTTCAATTGGGAGAGAAGTAATTCTCCCAAAAGTAAGAAGAATGCTGTACCGCCTCCAAAAAGAAGTGGATTCTGGGAGTCCGATCTTAAAAGTATGAATCATCCAGGACTCTTAAGAATATGGCTTGCCATATGAAAAAAAAAAAAAATCTGTGTGGGGGGGTTGTGAGCCTTTTTAGGGGAAACAGGAATTAATGGCCGGCCTGTGTTGCATCTCAGATTAATTACTACTCTTCCTCCCGCCCCCAGCTAACAGCACCATCTGGGCCTTGCTTCTCACCGCTTATGGACTCTCCTCCCCCTCTTGTCATCAGTCCTCTCCGGAGGCTCCTTCCACTAAACATATCAAACCGCTTTAAAGTCTCCTTTGTTCTAAAATCAAAACAAAACAAAACTGCATCTTGTTGGACCTGCTCTCCCCTCAATTTCCCTTCACTATACGTCACCCCTGGACGTAGGCTCTTTCTTACCTTTAGGGTCTTGTGTAGGTCTTCCTTCTGCATGTCACTGAGTTGGTGGGCCAAATCATTGCATTAATCTCGGGTGCTAAAAACGAGACTTATCTTCTTTGCACACACTCTTCTGCCTGCATTCCCTCTTAATTCAGTACTACTATCCACCTCATCCCCCAAAAGGAAGCCTCCAAGACATCCGTCTCTCCATCCCCCTCCACATCTCCTTAGCCAAACTTGAATTCATTCTCTCCTTCCTAGCCCTTGGTCTTGCTTTACTTTAAGCTTTTATCAGCTCTTACTTGGACTGTAGGAATAGGCTCCTAATTGGTTATTCTGATCCCATTCTCTTCCTCTTCCAAACTACTACCACCAATCACCCAGGATCTAATGTTGTTGTTGTTGTTATTATGATAAAAACACAACATGGTAACTACCCTCTTAAATGTTCTAGCACATGAACAATATCACTAACCACAGGCATGCTGTACAGCAAATCTCTAAACTTAACCATCTTACATAACTGAAACTTTATAACCACTGAATGGCAACTCCCTGTTTCCCTCTCCATCCATCCCCTGGCAACTACTCTGTTTTTATGTTTTTGACTATTTTAGACACATCATAAAGTGGATTGACACAGTATTTATATGGTGTTACTGAACTAAACTAACAGTATTTGTCCTGTGAATGGCTTACTTCACTTAGCATAATGTCTTCCAGGTTCATCCATGTTGTTGCATATGGCAGGATTTTCTTTTTTAAGGCTGAATAACATTCCATTGTATGTATATGCCACATTTTCTTTATCCATTCATCTGCCAGTGGAGACGGGTTCTTTCCATAGCTTGGCTATTGTGAATAGTACTACAATAAACCTGAGAGTATATATATCTCTTCAAAATCCTGATTTCGATTGTTAAATCACATAACAATTTTGTTTTTATTTTTTGAGGAACCACCAAACTGTTTTCCATCCTGGCTGCATCATTTTATATTCTTATCAACAAGGCACAGCAGTTCTAATTTCTCCACGTGTTGTTAGCCCTTGTTATTGTATGTTTTTACTGTTTGTTTGTTTCAATAGTAGCCACTCTAACAAATGTGATGTTTCATTGTGGTTTTGATTTGCATTTCTCTGATGATTAGTAAAGCTGAGAATCTTTTCATACACCAGTCAGCCATTTGTATTTCTTCTTTGGAGAAATGCCTATTCAAGTCCTTTGCCTATTTTTTAATCAGGTTGTTTTTCTTTTTGTTTTTGTGTTAGAGTTATAAGAGTTCCTTCTAGGTTTTGGACATTAATCCCTTGTCAGATATATAGTTTGCATATACCTTCTTCTATTCTGTTGGCTGCCTTTTCACCTTGCTGGTGTTTCCTTTGCTGTACAGATTTTTATTTTGATATAGTCCCATTTGTCTAATTTTTGCCTTTGTTACTTATGGTTTTGGTGTCATACCCTAGACATCTAATTAAACTCTTCTCTAATATTTTCTTCCAGAAATTTTACAATTTCAGCATGTCACATTTACATCTTCAGTCCATTTTAAGTTGATTTGTGTGTGTGGTGTAAGGGTCCAATTTCATTCTTTTGCTTGTGGATATCCAGTTTTCCCAATACCATTTGTTGAAGAGACTGAGCTTTCCTCATTTTGTGTTCTTAGCATTCTTGACAAAGATCAGTTGGTCCCATGATTTTATTTCTGAGCTCTCTCTGTTATTGGTCTACATGTCTGCTTATACACCAGAACCACACTGTATTGATTACTACAGAGCTATAGTATATTCTGAAATCAGGAAGTGTGATACATCCAGATTCTTCATGCTCAAGCTTGCTTTATCTTAGGGTCTTTTGTGGTTTCATATGAATTTTAGAAATTTTTTTCTACTTATGTAAAAAATGCCTTTGGGACTTTTGATAGATTGCATTGGATCTGTAGATTGTTTTGGATGTATGGGCATCTTAATAATATTAAGTCTTCCAATCTGTGAACATAGGATGTCTTTCCTTTTATCACTGGCTTCTCTAATTTCTTTCATCAATGACTTGAAATTTTTAGTGTAGAAGTTTTTTAACCTCCTTGGTTGGGTTTATTCCTAAGTCTTTTATTCTTTTTAAAGCTATCATAAATGGGATAGCTTTCTTAATTTCCTTTGCTGATAGTTTCCTGTAATTGTATAGAAATGCAGCTGTTTTTTGCATGTTGATTTTATACCTTATGACTTTACTGTATTTATTAGTTCTAAATATTTTAGGGGGCTAGAGGTTAGCTCAGTTGGTTGAGTGCTTGCTCTGTGCGCTCTGAGGCCCTGGGTTTGATCCCCAGCACTGCAAAAATGGGAGACGGACCTGGCAGCCCACTCCTGAAACAACCTTGAAGCAATCAGTCATCAAAAACCCTATGAATAGCAGAGAAGCACTGACACAGTGCCAGCCATGGCACAGTGTCAGGGAGTGTCTCCTTCTGTTGTACATAGCGTCGCTATGAATTGGACCCGACTTGGTGGCATCTAACAACATCAGAATATTTTGGTAGATTTTCTACATGTAAGATTATGTCACCTGCAAGCATAAAATAAATAAAATCTAAATAAAATGAAATAACTTTATTTATCCCATTTTGATTCCGATGCCTTTTATTTCTTTCACTTACCTAAGTGATCTGCTAGGATTTCCAGTACTAAGTTGGATAGTGTGCAAGAGGGGAACCTCCTCACCTCTTTATGGATCATAGAAGAAAGGTGTTCAATTTTTCACCATTGACCAGGATGTTAGCTATAGGTTAATGTATTATTTTGAGCCACAGAATTCATTGAATTGGCTTTCCTATTTAAAAACATTAAATTAGTCTCTGTTTTCCATGGGATAAAATCCAAATACTTTGCTTGGCTCTAAGCTATATTAATTCAGGTTTAACCTGGATTCCACATCTCTCACCATGCTCTGTCATATGGAACTTTTTCCTCTACAACACTGCATCTTCTTTCATACTTTGGCCTAGAACCACCACTGGCTTTTAAAACCCAGCTCCTCTGCAAGGCTTTCTCTGCTCCAGCCACTGCTCCATTTGGACTCCCACAGGCCCTCATGACACTCTGTACTACAGCATCTCTCAGGTGGCATTATAAATATTTGTCCACCTATGGATCTCTATCCCTGGTATGCAGCTCCTGGAGGATAAGAACTTGCCTTTTTCATGTTCATATAATCCTTTGTCTTACTATAACCTGTGCCTATCCTGACTCCTGGTATTTACTAGTTGGTCTATAAATATTGAAAGAATGAATGAGTGAATGAATGAAAACTAATGAATTAGGCAATATAGAGTAAGAGCATGAAGAATGAAGTAAGATAAATATAGAATGAGTGAGCAGTGGTCTCCAGGGTGCTGGATGAGAAGAGTGTGTGATGGACAGCTCCAGGAGGCACTTTTTGTATGGCTAGTGGTCTGTATGCATTTTCTAGAACTGTGCAGATCACAACTTGGGCAGGTGTATGCAGCAGCCCTATAAAAAGAACTGACTTACGAAGGTGTAGACCCTCTTCCAGGAAAAAAAGAACCAGCAGCCAATAAATATTACAGTTGGAAAAGACTGCTGGGAAAGGGAATATAGATGGGAATTATGGAAAAAGAGCTTGAGCAGGCTTGGCAGACTTCCTTGGTTGCCCACTCTATGGTCTCCTGGTTTTTCCTGGCTGGTTGGCTGATCGCATATGGTAGAAACTGAAAAATCCAGTTGTTTTTCCCAGCTTCTGCTATAGTTAGAAATTTCCATGTGCCTCAGTCAGACAATCGGGCTTAAGGGGGAGTCTGCTGGGGAGAAGGGGAGGGCATTTGGGCAATATTTCCTCCATGGTAAGAACAGAGAGAAAGAGAGAGAGAGAGAGAGAGAGAGAGAGAGAGAGAGAGAGAGAGATTTTGGAGGGAAAGCCACAGAAGCAGTCTTGCAACCATGTGAAAGAAACTGAAGAAGAAAAGCCACCAGGCAGAGAGGGAGGCAGGATGTAAGAATGGAAGCCTGGGTCTTGATGCCCTGGAGACCAAGAAACAACCCTGGTCCCGCCTACTTCCAGCCATTGGAGAGGGTATGTGTTGTTGCCCAAATCACTATTACTTTTTGTTATCCACTACTTGCTAATGTGACAGTACAAAGTGGGAGTCAGACAAGGCATCTAAACTGGATTTAAACTAGTAGAAAAGTCCTGAGACCTCATAGGGTTGAAATTCCCAAAATGCAAACATTCGTAGAATAATGTCAATAGTGTAAATTAGATTTCCTACTTTGGGTCACTCTTTCTCTATGACTTGGATATAACAAGTTGGTGCTGTCTCCCCTTAGCCCAAGCCCTACCTCTAAATAAAACTGTTAATCTTTGGATGAGAAAAAAACCTGTTTATTTAAATTGTGTAGCAGTTTACAAAATGACTTTCCACTAGTTAAATCATAGCAGCCCCCAGGCAGATGGAACAGGGGTGAGGAAACAGCCCAGGGACACATGGTTATGATGAAAATTTTCCCTCTCGAGATCAGCAGATCTGCAGCTTCTTGGGGGTTCTTTTTGCCCCTGAGCCCTCATGAGGTGCCAGGCGCAGTTCTGAGCACCTTCCATGTGTGAAATCAGCTCACAAAGAGGAGATACCCTTGGCAACCCCATTTTACAGATGAGGAAACAGAGGCTCCAGGAGGCCCCATGATATTCCCTCCTTGATAGAGGCAAAGCAAAGCAGGAGTATGAACCAAGGCGTCTGACTCCAGCCCTACTTCCCCCCACAACCTTCTCAAAGAAGGTGGTAACTCCTTCCTTCAAAGAAAAGAAAGTGGTTGCATGGTTATGAGTCCGTGTCCTGTCAGGAAAGACCCTGGAGCCTTGAGAAAGACTGCCAGTCCTCTGCCTCAGGCCGCTACTGTCTGAGCACCCTGCCCTCCTCCTCTTGGCTCTGACTCACACATGCAAACTTCTAACCCACTTCCCCCAGCACTGACACCTGGGGAGAAGCAGGGTCACCACCACCACCATGGGGACCGCTTGAGCTCACTTAATAAATAACCTGCAACTCCATAATCTTTCCCGGTAGATTGGTTGGTATTTGCCTTCTGCAGAATCAGAGGTAATTAAATTACCGCACAACCAGCCTGCGAGTCTCAGGAAAGGGCCCGAACTGAAGTAAAGCTAAGTCAGCCAAGTAGGGAGAGGAATGGAGAAAACCAGCAGCAGCTGTGGCTTTGCTTTGAAAAGAAACACATTTTTTACATTTCTAGTACTTACAGTGAATCACACTGAACATTAATAGCAGCCAAGTGGAGCTCTTGCTGAGTTTGTGTGAATGAATAAATAAAACTAATTTAATTAGCATATCCCTTGTATACAAATATCTTCTATTAGTGCTCTCTTGAAAGCTTGTTGTTTGAAGGTTAAACATTCATTCATACATCCGGCAAGCATCTGGAGTATCATCACTGAGAGTCTTCTATATGCAGCTCTGGGCTTTCTGCTAGAAGCTGGGGATAAAGAGATGAGTAAGATTCAGATTATATTCTGGAAGAATCCACAGACTAAGACAATGTATATATACAAACAAACCATAATACATATGCAAGCATTTCTTAGGACTTCCAGACAGTGTTTTGAGCAACCACAATTATGGAACAAGTTACTCTCTCTGAGAAGAAGTAAAAGAAGGTTTCACTGGGAAGGAGGTCTTTGAGCTGGGTTTCAAAGGGTGAGGGCCAGGAAGAGAAAAAAGGAAAGTCAAGGGTGGCCACAAGATGAAGGCCAGGGAGTCATTCAGGGGTCCAATGATGATACTCCAAGGTGACTATTTCATTATTCATATGAAACGGAAGGAAGAAGGCTCATGCGTTACAAATTGTGAATTATTGAAAGAAACATTTTAACTAGATGATTTAATACAGAAAACATTAAATATAGAATCACTTTTAATACAGAAAAGTACAAAATATAATGACTACCCATGTGCTTGCGGCCCACGTGGACAGATGTTATCCTCATACTGTTAGCTCTGGGTTCTTTTCTAAGTAATGGACTTTTACGTCAGAGACTTTCAGTGCTTATCCTGTGCCTGCGTGCCTGTCACTTCTTCTGACATCTTCTTCCCTGACCGGGCTTTCGAGAGCAGACCCTTCATCTCTCCTCTCTGTTGGGGCCATTGCTCATTTCCTTACAGCAGGGGGACCCCAACCACCGCCTGAGGACCAGTATCATCTGTATTAACATTTGTATTAACATCTGTTCCCCACCACTCGGGCTGGGGCTTAGTTCAGTTGGTGGAATGCTGCTCTGCACTAAGGCCCTGGGTTCGATGTCCAGCATGGCAAAAATGGAAGAAGGATGTGGCAATCCATTCCTGAAGCAATCCTGCAAACAAAAAGCCATTGAAAACAGTGTGAATAGCAGAGAAGCACTGCCACATTGCTGGGCACGGCACAGTGTCAGGGAGTGTTTCATTCTGTTGTATATAGGGTCCCTGTGAGCTGGGCCTTACTTGACAGTGCCTAATTACAACAACAACCCCCCATGGCTCACTCACATTACTGCCTGAACTCCACTTCCTGTCAGAACAGCATCCCCCGCACCCAGGGTCAACCAGGTCCGTAGAAAAATTGTTTTCCATCAAACCAGTCCCTGGGACCAAAAATTTGGGAACTGCTGGCTTATGGCATCTCCTGCTGTGCAGATCACGTTGTTGACTTGCAGGTACGACCCCTACTGTAAGATCATGTCCATGACAGAGGCACCTGGAATATCCTACTCCCCATGACCTCTCCATGCCTGGGGCATATGAGGTGTTCATTAAACATTTGTAGAAGAAAGGAAAGAAAGGGAAGAGGAGGGAGAATGGTAAGTCAGTGTGAACTTGAACCCCCAGTGGAGGGCCCTCAGCAGAATCAATAACAATGGGCGATTTAATTCCACACACTCCTCAGGGCACCTCCAGGGTACCAGGCTGGGGACCTGGCCAGGCTGTGCCCTCAGCACCTGCCCTTAAGGGAAGACCAATGCTTGTGAGGGCTCACGGCCCCAGGATGGGCATCTGCAGGGTATGTGTGGTGGGTTCAAGGCATCTGAATTGGGCCCCTATGACCAGAGACAAGAGTCCAAAGCCTGTTGGCCAACATGGCACACAGGTGGCTAAGCTTGTGACCGATCTGTGTGGGTGGGGTGCTGCCCACTGTAACCAAGGAGACTGAGCAAGGTGAAAATGTTACAGGCAAATAAAAGAAATTGACATTCAGGAAAGGGGACAAGTTACACATTAAACCATGGAATGAGAGAGGGCAGACCCCCCACCAACTGCTTAGCCCTAAAGCTTTGCCTTTGTGTTCAGCAGGTAGAGTAAGTCTCTCCCTTTCAGACTTTAATGAACTAATGAACGGTTCCCCTCCTCGGTCTTCCCAAGGAGATTTTGGGCCTGGGTGGAAGGATTTACAGAAAGTGACTCTAGAGCGGTTGCTGATCCTGGCCCTTTATCCTGGCTAACCCCCACTCCTCGACTAGCCCACTGATACCATTCATTGAACAAATGCTTATTGAGTACTTGCTACGAGCAGGCCAAGGATCAGGGATATAGAGATGAACAAATTATCACCACTGTTCATAAGAAGATGAACATATAAGAAGGCAAAGTATAATACAGTGTAATAAATACTAAGGCACAGGGGGACCAAAGCCCTAGGATAATCAGATGAATCAGCTGTAACTGTTGAAAGAGAGTTATGAGGAGGTGGGATATTTGAGCTGGGCTCTGAAGGCTGAAGAGGAGATTACCAGGCATGAGGTGAATAATAGTTATCTTCCAGGTAGATTAAACCAAAAGCATAAAAGGCCCAGACATATCCAGAAAAGAGAGGGTAGGGAGGGAGTAACAGGAGCTGGTCCTATGTCTAAAATGTTCAGCTTTTCCTGGACTTTGCCTGGGGCAGGTTCCTTCTTAGCATGTCATCTCAGAAATGCCTTCCCTGATAGTCATTTGTTAATATGTCTGTAATTTACCTTCAAATCCCTCAGCATGGGCGCTGACATCATGTGTGTGCCATGTAGGTTAAGGTACAACCCAGGAGCTGTTAGTATGTCAGGGAAGAATGCACAGCCCATGGCAAGATGGTGATGAGTGGGAGCCCTGGAGCTGGTGCATCTCTGATTTGTGTCTAGGTCAATGAGCACCACCAGGCTCAGCAGAATGGGGAGAGTCAGAGATGGGTTTGTGTTGGTAAGCCAGGGGCCCCGTGAACTTGGACTCAATGTTAGGTGAGAGGTGCTGGGAACGCTCCCTCCGCCGTCTCTTACCTGCCTCACAGGCCATCCACACCTGTGCTGAACAGCGGCACAGTCTGACCACATCCCACTGCTGACATTGGTCTCCCCTCTTTTCTGCCCTGCTGCTTTCTCCCTACCACTTTGCTCTGCTCAAAGTAGGAGCTGCCAGGAGAGCTCCCCTGGGGGCAGCCTTCGACCCATGGGGGTGAGTCATTGGGGAAGTGCCCCTATCCCCATCCTTTGGGGGAGATGTGCTGAGGTGTGCTCTACTTCTTGTCTCCGAGGGTCCCCAGATGGGGGAGGCCCAACCCCTCACCACAGAGAGCACTCCTTCCTTACCCTTTGCTGCCTTGCCTCTTCCCTGTTTCACTCCTCCTGCCCCTCACCTGTGCTTCCTGAAATATCTCCCAAACAAAACCCCTGCCAGAGGTCCTGTCTCAGGGGCAGCTGATAAGGAAGGCTGGCTAAGACAATAGCTGGGAGGGGCAAATAGCTTGAGAAAGTCCTCTCTCTCTCTCTCTCTCTCTCTCTCTCTCTCTCTCTCTCCCTTCCATGCGCAAGTGTAAGAATCCAGTGGGGTGTGGGGCTTTATGCACTTGGTGAGGCTCTAAGTCAAATCTCCAAGAGGCCATCAGCTGTGAATGTTGAAAACTTTTAGTTGCTGAGTTGCTGTAGGGTGATAAGAATCCTGCCCCTGGAATCTTGGTGCTTGCTTGAGCAAACATTTCAAGCAAGGTGTCCTTGGAGCACCTAAAAGCACAGAGAATCGGGCATGGTGGCACATACCTGTAACCCCAGCACTTGGGAGGCTGAGGCAGGACGATCACACATTTGAAGCCAGCCTGGGATACATGGTGAGACCCTGTTTAAAAAAAAAAAAAAAGGCACAGAGATCTGGGATTTCTACGGGTCAGTTGTTCTCACTCTTGCTACTGGTAGAAAGTTCATGAATGTCTCCATGAGGACATAACTTGATTGCAATTTGCGTCTCTTCTTATTTGGTTAAGAGAGGTCTATCCCTTATTTTTTTTTCAAATGTCTTGAACTTTGTAGCTGTGAGATTTCTGGATGGACCCTGGTGGATAAGGACAACCACTCTGTGACCTTTCCAATTATGTCCAGTGATGAGCTTCTACTGTCCCCAGTCACGCCTCCCCAAACTTGCTTTTCTCATCTGAGTAAATGGATTTTCCATTCTTCCAATTGCTTGGCCTCAATCTTCCAGAGTATCTTTGACTCCCTTCTTTCTCACCCGATATCTAATCTTTGTGGCTCATTCTTAGCTCCTCTTCCTCTACACGCTGGTCCAAGACTTTTTCTACCCAGATTACCATCCTCTAATAAGTCTTGTTGCTCTGCCATTGCTTTTCTTCCAAATATCAAAAAGCTGAAGTCCTCATTATGACCTCCAAGGTCCTCCTGAAACTGCCCCATTTCTCTTCTGATCTCCTTGCCTGCCAATCTCCCGTCACTCGCCTGCCCCAGCCACACCAGCCTCCTTCCTATCCCCTCAACATGCTGGTTGGGTCCCTGCCTCATAGCTTTTGCCATTACCATTCCCTTTGCCAAGAATATTTTCCCCTGGCATCTACGTGACTTTTTTATCACCTCCTGCAGGTCATTATGTAATGCATGTCACCTTCCCAGGGAAACTTTACCTGGATATCCTAAGTAAAATTATAATCCTCCCCCTAAACATCTTCTAACCTGTAGCCGTAGCCCTGTGGCATCCGATCCTGTCAGATCTCGGAAGCTAAGCAGGGTGGGACGTGGTTAGTGCTTGGGCAGGAGACCGCCTGGGAACACCAGGTGCTGTAGGCTTGGGAGATGGACCCCGCGACCCACTCCCAAAAATCAATCTGTAATTGAAAACCCTATGAACAGCAGAGAAGCACTGACAATAGTGTTTCCCCTATTGTATGCAGGGTCCCTGAGTTGGATACCGACTTGATGGCAACTAACAACAACAACAAACATCTATTCTCTTCCTTGATCTATTTTCCCTAATGCTTTTTATTATTTAACACACATTATATAATTTACTTAAGTATTTTGCCAATCACCTATCTCTTCCATTAAAATCCAGGAACCATATATACTAATTTTTTTTCTTTTTTCTATATACCCAGCATCTGAACAGTGCCTGAAACATACAGACATTCAATAGAAATTATTCATAAAATGTATGGCTTGTAGTCCCTGGTTTAGAACCAAAGTGACAGCTATTGTGATTATAAGAAAGAATCTTGTCTATAGTCTGCTTCTCACTGTGATGGAGTAGCTTGTATTGAACTAATATTCCCACCAAGAATAAGTAGAGCAGCTAGATAAAATGCAAAACTATTGGAGGGCTTTGGGGATATTCCAAAACACCTAAACATTGAAGAGGGCAATGTGAAAACATCTCAAGCTCCCTGTTAGAACCTTTGGAGGACTACACCCAATGAGTGGGGAACATCATTTGTATTGTCTTAAGCCACTAAATTTCTGATTTGTTACAATATTAATATTGTTGTTGTTAGGTGCCATCGAGTTGGTATCCAACTCATAGTGACCCTACGTACAACAGGTGAAACACTATTGTCAGTGCTTCTCTGCTGTTCATGGGTTTTCAGTGGTGGATTGACTATTGGGAGTGGGTTACCAGGTCCTTCTCCCAAGCCTACAGCACCTGGTGTTCCCAGGTGGTCTCCCATCCAAATACTAACCAAGCCTGATCCTTCTTAGCTTCCGAGATCTGATGGGATGGGATGCAACAGGCCTACGGCTGCAGGCACAATATTAATAAGAAACAAATATAGACACCAGTAAGAAAATTAATATTAAAGTGATAGACTATACGAAAATGTTCTGTCTTTCTCTTCTCTCTCTATGACTTGTATCAAGAATACATAAAGAATTTGGGCAGCTCAATAAAACAACCCAATTAAAAATGGGCAAAAATTTTGAGGACACAAAAGAAGATACATAAATGGCTCATAAGCACACAAAAGGAAGTGTAAATCAATTACTACATCAAAACTACAAAATACTATCACTTGCCCATTAGAATGGCTAACACTGAAAATACCGCTAATATCAAGTGTTGATAAGGATGTAGGTTGATAGAACTTGCATACATTGCTGGTGGCTAATTTATTTTAAAGTTAAGCATACGTCTACTATACAGCCCAAGAATTCCATTTTTATTCACACAAGATAACTGAAAGAATATATTGTATAAAACTTTGTTGATAAAAATAACACAAATTCAAAAATACTAGCTATTTTGCAGTTAATTTTTTGGAAATTTACATTTCGAAAATAGACAAATCACATACAGATAGCTTGAATTTTAATCTTAGCCATTCTGATAGGTGTAGAATATCTTATCGTAAGTTATATTTCTCTAATGATAACAAATATTGAGCATCTATTTATTTATTTTTTGTTTGTGAGGCAGGGGCTTGTTGTGTAGCCCAAGCTGGCCTCAAACTCCTGCCTAAGCTTCCAAAGTGCTGGGATTATAGGTGTGTGTCACCACTTCCTGGCTTGAAAGTATTTTTATATGCTTAATGCCCATCGAACTTTTTTTTAAATTGTGTGCATGAAGTGCCTAATTAAATCTTTTTGTCCATTTTAAAATTTGGTTGGTTACAATTTTTCTTACTGATTTCTGTGAGTTGTTTATGTATTATTCTGGACAGATATCCGTCAGTTATGAATACTGAAAATATATTCTAATCTAAAGTTGCATTTTCTTTCTCAGTGGTATATTTTGCCAAATAGAACCTCTCAATTTGAATACCAATTTATCAACATTTTCCCAATGATTAGTGATGTCTGACATCTTTTCATGTGTTTGCTCACCATTTGTATATCTTCTTTGGAGAAATGTCTACTCAAGCCCTTTGCCTTTTTTTTTTTTTTTTTTTTTCGGTCCTTGGGGTTGAACCCAGGGCCTCGCACTTGCATGCTTTGCAAGTGCTGCACCACTGAGCTGCACCCCCAGTCCAATTTTTTTACTTTTTTGAGATAGGGTCTCGCTAAATTACGCAGACCGCCTCTGGTCTCAAACTTGCGATCCTCCTGCCTCTGCCCCCTGAGCCGCTGGGATTACAGGCGTGTGCCACCACACCCGGCCCTCCTTTGCCCATTTTTTAATTACAGT
This sequence comes from Pedetes capensis, assembly GCA_007922755.1. NCBI lineage: Eukaryota > Metazoa > Chordata > Mammalia > Rodentia > Pedetidae > Pedetes > Pedetes capensis. Next base: position 40,505 of record VMDO01005558.1, read on the forward strand.
ATTTATTTTTGTTGGTAGGTTTTAGGAGTTCTCTATATAACCTGGATCCTAACCTTTTATAAGGTATATAATTTGCAAATATTCTCAATGGGAGTTTGTTCGTTCATTCTTCCTTTCTTTCTTTGTTTCTTTCTAGCCCAAGCTGGCCTCAAATTTAAGATTCTCCTACCTCTGTCTCCTTAGTACTGAGTGAAATTTTTTTTTTAAAGTAAGATTCTAACTGTTCATCTAAGCATCTTAATTGTCCATGATATTCTTTTTAAAATAACAGAAAGAATAATGGTTTCTTGAATCCCTGCATTGTACAGGCACTCTACATATGTCATTTCACCTAATCTCAGCAACCTAATGAAATAGGGACTTTTTCCCCATTTTTATAAGTTACAGACTTTGAGATGCTGAGAGGGTCTCTGCCTGGGGTGACAGTGTCAGCAAGTGGCAAAGCTGATTTGTACCTCTCTGGCTTCCTGACTCAGCAGTCCCTCCTTCTCTTCAAAAACACTACACAGTCTTTACACCCCTGCTTCCTGTCTTGACCTCAACTTCCACCTTCTTGACTCCCTAATTAACATCTGCTAAGGACTTACCCTGTGGCATCTGATCCTGTCAGATCTTAGAAGCTAAGCAGGGTCGGGCCTGGTTAGCACTTGGATGGGAGACTGCTGAGAACACCAGGTGCTGTAGGCTTGGGAGATGGACCTGGCAACCCACTCCCAAAAACCAATCTGCCATTGAAAACCCTATGAACAGCAGAGAAGCATTGACAATAGTGTTTCCCTGTTGTAGGTAGGGTTGCTATGAGTCAGATACCAACTCGACAGCACCTAACAACAAGAAGCACCTATTGGGGCTAGGGTTTACCTCAGTTGGTAGTGTGCTGCTCTGTGCTCTCTGAAGCCCTGGATTCCATCCCTAGCACACAAAAATGGGAGAAGGACTTGGCAATCCACTCCTAAAGCAATCCCAAAACAATTAGCCAATGAAAACCCTATGAGTAGCAGAGAAAAACTGACATAGTGCCAGGCATGACACAGCATCAGGGAGTGTTTCATTTTATTGTACATAGGGTCGCCATGAGTCGGACCCAACTCGATAGCACCTAACAACAACAAGAAGCACCTATTGGGCCAGCAACCATACCACTCTGGCATCCCATCTTGTCAGAGCTTGGAAGCTAAGCAAGGTTGGGCCTGGTTAGCCCTTGAATGGGGGACCACCTGAGAATACCAGGTGCTGTAAGCTTGGGAAAAGGACATGGCAGACCACTCTCAAAACAATCAGCCATTGAAAATCCTATGAATAGCAGAGAAGCACTGACATAGTGCCAGGTATGGCATACTGTCAGGGAGTGTTTCGTTCTATTGTACATAGAGTTGCTATGAATCAGACCTGACTCGACAGCACCTAATAACTACAAGCACCTACTGTGTGGGCTGGGTGACTTATATTCATATCTCATCTGTTCCCTCAGAGAGAGATGCCGTCACACACTCATATACGAGTACATGTACATGCCTGTCTTGTCCACTGATGTCCCTGTGACTGGGTCAGGGCCGGTCCACCATCAGCTCTGCCCTGAAGGCAAGCACAAGCTTAGTGGGGCTCCCAGGCACTCCCACCTCCCTGAGCCAGCCCGGTCTCTGCAGCCTCAGGGCCTCCTCCCCCATTCAGCTCACCTGTCTGCTTGCTTACTGGAGAAGACAGTTACTGGTTTCCATCTGTGGGTGAATGCTGATTCTTTTCACTGAGTTTTGATAAATAAGCAAACTTGCACAAAGCAGTCCAGATGAATCACAGAGGCCCCATCTCTCACCATGCTATTTTTAGTTAACCCACTTGCTCTGCCATCTCACCCCTCTGTGGATAGATTCCTTCTGCTCACACAGGACCTGCTCTGAGGAAGCAGGTTTTCCGGGACACTCTTTCCTTCCCAGCCTCTTTGGTGTACCTGTACCTACCCTTCCCATACTGAGACAACCCCATCCCTGGCTCTTGTGCCTGGATCTAGCTTCTGAAGGTCTGTGATCAATAGCGGCAGTAGCTTAAATCCAGTCTTCACCTGTCAGGAGCAACATCTGAAGTCTCTGCTCACTCCACATTGAGATGGAAACTAGATACACACAGGAGAAATAGCATTTTGGGTGTGCTGTCTTCTTTCCCTGCTATTCTGCACAGATAGTTAGACATGCTACTCCTTCAGTGGGGTGTCTAGTGTCAGCGTTAAAAACTAGGAGATATTTAGAGGCAGGCTAGATGAGAGCTGAGAAGGGTTGTTAAGGTCGTTATGCTCATCCAGCAAGCATTCACAGGACACCCATTATCAGGACTTGTGTCTGGTTCTAAGTGCAAGGGACACAAAGGTTGGTAAGACACAGTCCTTGGCTTTAAGAAACACACAGGCAGATGCACAGAATGTTGGGGCTACAAAGGGCTACTTAACAGGAGGCTCAGTGCCATAAGAGAAAACTTTGAGGATAGGAAAAAAACAAAAAACAAAAAACAACCACCACAGAAGGACAGAACTTTCCAGAAGGAATATTTGCCATGGAGAATGCTATTCTGCATAGGAGGAAAGGGTGAGGAGAGGAGGAGAAGTGACAGCTGAGGCTCCCATGCACAAACCAGCTCCTGCTCCATTCCCTGTTCTCCAGGGAAGATAAAACATACGGAAAACAGACAAGTTCCACATGGGCGCAATGAAGATGGCTTGGTATTGCTGTCAGTGGAAAGGGTTGTTCCATGCTCCTTTGCAGTGTCTCTGCAAATAAGATAGATGCACATCAGTTTAACGGGGTTCAAGTTCAGTTCTAGCTAAAGACAGGAACTAGATGATGGCCTCTCAGGGTCACTACCAGACCTCAAAGTCTTACCCCCCAGGGGAAGTAGGGGTGCTTTGCAATACAGTTATGGCTCCTGTCAGTGACATATTGAAGAATAGGCCCTGAGAAAAACTTCAGGAAAGGGAAACATGTGGTTGTTGTTAGGTGCCTTCGAGTCAGGTCTGACTCATAATGAGCCTATGTATAACAGAACGAAACATTCCCCAACACTGTGCCATGCGATGCATTATGTCAGTGCTTCTCTGCAATTCATAGGGTTTTCAATGGCTTATTGTTTTGGTTGTAGGCTGCCGGGTCCTTCTCCCAAGCTTATAGCACCTGGTATTCCCAGGTGGTCTCCCATTCAAGGACTAACTAGGCCCAACCTTGCGTAGCTTCCAAGATCAGATGGGATCAGACATGAGAGTGATATGGCTACAGACCAAGGGAAACATAGGCAATGGAAAAGAAAGAGAATGTGTACTGGTAAATATGCATTATTCACAGAACAGAGATTAAGGCCAAGCTGGGCTGAAGCCAGGTAGATCTTGGGTTCAAAACTCAGCTTTACCACTTTACACACTTTACTGTGTGACCATGGGCAAGTTATTAAACCTCTCCGGGCCCCAGTTTCCTTATCTATGAGATGTGAGACCTCCTGCCTCATACTTATTAATGAATAGATGGATAAAGTGCTTAGGAAGACAGTTCCTGCCACGTAGTAAACACTCAGTAACTCCCACCATCTTTATTAGCACCATCCAAATTCCTGCCTGAGCACTCATCCCACTCAGGGCTCACCGGCCTCTGCCTACGCTGTGCCTGCTTTCAGGTCATTTGTGGAAAACAGCAAAATACACACGTGAAGGCAGGGCTGGGCCAGCAGCTCTCTACTAACCAACCCCCTACTTCTTCCCTGTCCTCTCCCCTTTGGGCTTTGGACCCGTTTCTCCTTCCTAATCCAGACGCTGATTTTCTAAAATGAGCTGAAAGGACCCTGGTCTGCTCCTCTCTCTCTGTCTCTGTTCTTCTCCCCTCCTCCCCCTTTTATTTTGGTCCAGGAACATGTCCCCAGCATGTCAACAGCAGTGGGAAGTAACCTAATTAGTAGTTATTTGATAGACTGCCCACCCTTGTGTCCCACTGGCAATCCAGCAGCCTTTTTCTGCAGACAGGAAAATATTTCCTTGCTAATTAATCTGAGCACAGGGATTTGCATTTGGACCAAGGCAGGGAAATCCATCTCCAGGAGTCTTGCTCAATGGCATCTGTATCTCTGGCAATCAGTTCCTTCCCTCAGATTCCCCCTGCTCCGACCCACCTCTCCGATCTCATCTTCTGCCTGCATTACCCTGGTGGCTTACTGCATGCCCCATGGCCCCTCTTAGGAAGAGGTTCCCTCCCAGGTGTCACTTCGGGCTGACATTCTTCCCTCACCAAGCGCTGCCCCTGGATAGGCGAGTTCAGGCTCCGAGGCTTAGGGCAGATGCAGTGCCAATGGCCCCGTCTGCTCTGCCCCCAGGCCCCATCAGAACAGCACACACCTCACTGTGGTGCCCCCTGCCCCGGCACGCCACACTCCAAACAAATACAGACATCTCACTTCCCGCTTTTAAATAAGGTTCAGCTTCTGTCCCTGGGCCCTGCCCTGGTCCTCAGTAGAATCATTTATTTGCATCCAAAGAGGTTTCTATGAAAGGGGCAACTGTACACATTATTCCACGTGAGCTTCCTCTCTTGTAGCTTCTCCCTGGGTCCTGCTGATGTCACCAGTCCACATGCTGGACACAGGCAGCCAGAACAGGGACTTGGGTATTGATGGAGGACTGCAAAGGGAAGGAGGGATAAACACAGTAAGGTGCAATCATCTCCTTTCTAGAAAATGGGCTTGAGATCAGTGGAAAGAAAGCTGTCTTTGCCCAATATCGACTTACTAGATGAATACAAAGAAGAGAGACAGACATTGGTTGCAATGTAGTAAATGATCTACTATTTTGTTGCCCAGCGTATCTTTTTATCCAAGCTGTCCCATGCCATTACTTGCAGCCATGTGGTGCTGGCAATCACATGACAAGCCAGGCCAATTACATGCTCTCTCTTTGGGTAGTGAGTTTTGACCTAGGTGCCCCCATGGGTGAAAACAGCCCAGCATACCCAGATCTTTAGCTGCCCTGGCTGCTGGCCTTTCTGAGGCCTGGCATGTCCTATGATCCTGCCATCCCTCCCTATATTCCAATTTTGCTTACGTTAGCACAATCAGTTTCTGCTCTTGTAATCAGACAACAATGGAGCTGGTGATGTGATGCCAAGACGGTCTAACCCTCCCCTTCCTAGCCTCTCCCTTATGTCTCCTAAGATCAGGTTTGTGGGAATTTTCTTCATTTGGGGTTGGGCAACTTTAAAATGAAATTGCAATGCAAGGGCTGAAGGGTCATGTTGTTTCCTTATCATGTCCCTGAGTCTCTGCCTTCTCCTCCTCCCATGGGAGCTACCCCAGTACGGGAGGGGCTTTCTCTCCCTGGCTCTGTCCTTCCTGTTCTCATGGAATGTCCCCAGTCTGAACCAACCATTCTGGAGTTGTAGACCAGGACTTGGCAGATGGCCAGTGGTGCTTGAGTCCATCCAAGCTTTAAAAGAAAGCTGGAATGGAAAAGAGAAAGAGTCCTGTGACGGACATGAGTCCTCCTGGATGGGGCATTCCTTCAGCACTAACTCAGTGTGAGATCAAGGGACCCCACTGAAGTGGGCACACACATATTGCTTCCCAAAAGATGTTAACTTGGGGAAGTGAAACACAGTCTAACCCAACCTGAAAACCATAATGGTTTCTCGAGTATCAACGAATCCTACCTCTCAGCCAAGATGGTACTATCCACCATTCACAAGTAGCATTTGTCCCCTTTCCTGACCCAATTGGGTTCTACTTCTGTAATAAATGCACAACGCTGGTCTTTATGTTGATGCCCTTTATTTCTCAAGGATGGGCCCTAGACTCTACTGAGTTCTAAAGTTTCCAGCCTCCCTCTGAGGGAATTTGTCAATTCTTCCTGAGCTGAAGGAAGCCATTCATTAAAAGGGAGGAATAATGTCCTGGTGACACATTTATGTTGTCCCTATTTCCGGAAGAATTCCACTATTTAAAGAGCACATGGATAAATCCTGATTGAATCTAACTGTCCTTCAGAGATTGTGTTTGAATGCTTGGTTCCCAGCAGTTAGTACTGTTTTAGGAGGCTGTGGAGCATCGGGAGGTAGACTTGGCTGATGAAAGTAGGTCACTGGAGATGGGCTTTGAGGTTTTACCCTAGCCCCTAGTTCCAGCAAGCTCTTTCTGCTTCCTATTGCTGTGATGTGAAGGTCCTCTGCTGTGGGCCATGCTATTGCTCATCGGTGTCTCCCCACCATGATGGACTTAACCTCTGAAACCGTGAGCCAAACAAATCTTTCCTCCCTTAAGTTGTTCTTCCAGGTATCAGAGTTCACTTTGTGTCTACTGTAAGTGAGGCAGCCCTGGATTACTTATCAGTCAGAGACAAAGTCCCCCTGGCTCCTGAGGCAGGGTCATGCTGTACCAGGTGAGACCTGCTTGACTGGGAGGCACATCTTTGAGAACACTGCCAGGGATTATTCTCACCCATTCTGGGCCAGCATGCCCCTGATGACACCACATTTCGTACAAAAAGGAAGCTGTTTGCACACTTAGTAGCTGCCTAAAGAATGAAGCTCCTCTGTAGCTGAAAATCATATGTGGTTCATGCTTCCCCTGGACAGGCCTGAATTAATCCAAAGGGAGAAGGGACATTTCCCAGGTGATATTTGTTAAACTCCTTTCACCAGAACATGGCTTTAATCTCAGCCCGCATCTCTGTCTAAGGTGACCAGCTGAGACAGCCTGCCCAGCTCAAACAGGACTCAAGCTCCTTCATGGCTCAATCCTTAAGGCCACCTCAGGTGCCATGGACATTGGTGGCCTGAAGCAAAGCCTCCAGAGGGTAATAGCCTGGGTCCAGTCCTAGCTGGATGATTCCTTGCTGTACACCAGGTATGTCCAGCCCAATAGCCACAGGCCACATGTGGCCCAGGACAGCAAGTAATGCAGCCCTACAAAATCTTTTAACACCATGTGTTTTTTAGCATTTATTTTCTTCATGACCCCATGCGAATTTCCACTTTTGAAGTTCCAAAGTGATAATGTGCATGCTTACTGAACAACACCTAATTAATAATGCTTCTTTACAACATACTAGGATGGTGCCACAGTATCAAATTCTAACCTTCAAATAAGTGTAAATATGTCACAATAACGTAAGTCAGGTAAGTACCATTGCCTACCACCTGGTCAGTTGAGTATAATCAAGTTGAATTCAAAGCAATTTGAAGCTGTTTCAAGCCACTTAAGGTGCATCAGGGGCTGGGATATAGCTAAGTTGGTAGAGCGCTGTTCTGTAGTCTCTGAGGTCCTTGGTTCGATTCCCAGCACCACAAAAATGGGAGAAGGACATGGCAATCCACTCCCAAGGCAATCCTGAAACAGCCATTGAAAACCCCATGAGGGTCGCTTTGAGTTGGATATGACTTGACGGCACCTAACAACAACAACAAGGTGCATCAGAGATGGTAGCAGTTTTCAGGCCACTTGGCAAGTAAAACACAGCAATTGCTGGTAATATTTTTGGAAATATAATTCAACTGAAGGCTAGACTGCGAATTGATGAGCATAAAATTTAATTGAGAACTCACTAAGAATTGAGACCTCGTCTCCATTGAACCAGACATTGATAGATTACTTTTACAAAAACAGGGTCAAATTTAGTTTTATGTTTATTTTTATTAGCTTTATGTTTTGTCATTGTTATTGTTGTTAGGTGCCATCGAGTCGGTATCTGACTCATAGCGACCCTCATAGGGTTTTCAATGGCTGGCTGTTTCGGGATTGCCTTGGGAGTGGATTGCCAGGTCCTTCTCCCATTTTTGCGGTGCTGGGAATTGAACTTGGGACCTCAGAGACTGCAGCGCAGCGCTCTACCAACTGAGCTAAATCCCAGCCTCATGTTTTGTCATTACTCTTTATAATAGAAAATATAAAAAATAAGTCTTACTATGTATATACTCTAATTATCTTATATAATTTGTGTGTGGCTCAAGACAATTCCTCTCTACTCTGCAGTCCAGGGAACCCACTTGGTGGCTTATGATCTCACCGTTTCTGGGGTCCAGGAATCTAGGAGTAGCTTAGCCGTGTCCTCTGGCTCAGCTACAATAGAAGTGCAGACCAGGGTTGGGGTCACCTCAGATTTCCAAACTCAGTCAGTTGGCTGGGGATTGACTTACTTCCAGACTCAGTTGCCAGGTGGCAGGATTCAGGTCCTGGGAGCTGCCCTCCGTTTCCAACATGGCAGCTCCCTTGGCCAGAGCAAGCAGCCCAAGAAGAGCTAAAGAGAAAGCTCAAGTAAGATGAAATTCCTGCCTTTGTGACCTGGTCTCTGAAGTGACATACCCCCATGCTGGCCAGACGCTATTCACTAGGAGCAAGTCTGCACGTCCAGCACGCACCTGAGGGGAGGGAATCCCACAGGAGCGTGAATATGTGAAGCAGGGAACCCGAGACCCTAGGAGCCTCTCTGAGGCTGCCTACCACACGAGTCCTGGGGATTTAGCATGTGGCTTGGCCTCTCAGTGCCTCAATTTCCCAGCTATCAAATGGAGGTGTTAATAATTAATAACCCTTAGCCACTAGGGATATTGTGCAGATGAAATATGTGAATGCAGGTAAAGAATGGACATCATGCCAGGGAAGAATATGTGTTGAACACGTGTCAGCAGTTACGAGTACTAGAGGCAGGAGGAATAACCGAAAATGGTGGTGAGGTCCCAGTACATGCCCTGTACACTGGGGCCCCGCCTGCTTTGCTCCTGCAGAAGACATTCCGAGGTGCAGAGGGCAAGGGGAAGAGGAGGCGGAGGGGTGGGGAGGAGGCTGCAGGTGCACAGATCAGCAAGATGCATGATGCCAGTGGGGATGGAGATTGGCAGGCAGGCGCAGCTCTGGGAACCCAGGCCTTTGTTTCCTAAGGGGGCCCAGGGTTTGGGTTTATTTCAACTGTAGCAGCTACATATGTTGTTGTTCTTAGGTGCCGTCCAGGTGGACCTGACTCTTAGCAACCCTATGTGCAGCAGAATAAAACACTCCCTGACACTGTGCCATGCACACAATCAGCCACTCTGTTTCTTCTCAAGAAGAAGTCCCAGGGGCTTTGCTCCATTCCTGTCATTAAGGTTGAGTCTATTTGAGGAGGCAACTCTTCCCCAGTCATTTCTTGGATGTCTTCCAGCCTGGGGGGCTCATTTTCTGGCAATATATATGACAGTATGTCTCTGCTATTCACAGGGTTTTCGGTGGCTAATTGTTTCAGGAGTGGGCTTCCAGGTCCATCTCCCTAGTCTGTCTTAGTCTGGAAGCTCAGCTGAAACCTGTCCACGATGAGTGGCCTTGCTAGTATCTAAAATACCAATGGCATAGCTTTCACTATCACAGCAACACACAAGCTCCACAGCTCAACAAGCTGACAGACATGTGGGAGCATCTACATATATTGAGTCTTTATTATGTACTAGGGCTGGGATTTGGCTCAGTTGGTACAGCACTGCGCTGCAGTCTCTGAGGTCCCGAGTTCAATTCCCTGCCCCACAAAAATGGGAGAAGGACCTGGCAATCCACTCCCAAGGCAATCCCGAAACAGTCAGCCATTGAAAACCCTATGAGGGTCGCTATGAGTCGGATACCGACTCGATGGCACCTAACAACAACAACAACAATAGTATGTACTTTACACGGATGTGCTGCGAATTAAGTGGGATCATGCATATAGGGCACTTTGCACAATTCTTAGTACATAATGTTGTTGTTGTTAGGTGCCATCGAGTCAGTATCCGACTCATAGCGACCCTCATAGGGTTTTCAATGGCTGACTGTTTCGGGATTGCCTTGGGAGTGGATTGCCAGGTCCTTCTCCCATTTTTGTGGTGCTGGGAATTGAACTCGGGACCTCAGAGACTGAAGCACAGCGCTCTACCAACTGAGCTAAATCCCAGCCCGTACATACTATTACTACACTCTATTTATAGATTATGCACTCTCCAACAAGGAGGACTGCAAATTAGGAATTAACAGATTGACAATTGAATCTCAGAGAGGTTAAGAAACCTGCCTGGGGTCACACAGCATTGAAGTGGCACAAGTCAGTTTGAGGTCTGACTTAGAGTTCAGCCTTGAATCCACTCGGCAGACAGTCAGGGGCTGGGCTGAGAACAGAGAGTGGAGACCATTGATGCATCTCCACTCACTCACATGGCTCCCCAGCCTCCTCGGCTGACTGTCAGGGTCACTGCTTTCTCCAGATCTACATACGCTGTTGTCCAGCCTCCTGGCCTCCACCCCCACAACCCAAATGTGAGCCTTGGTACGACCCAGGTTCCAGCCCTCCTGACTCTCCCCGTCCCAGCCTCTTACACCAGCCTGTCTGCTGTGGACCAAATATTTGGGTCTCCCCAAAATGCAAATCCTGATACTCTAATGCCTGGCGTGATATTTGGAAATGGGGCCCTCTGGAGGGAACTGAGCCCTTGTGGTGGCATTAATGCCCTTAGAAGAAGAAACACAGAGTATTTCCTCTCCCTCCTTCCTTCCCTCCCTCTCCCTCTCTGTGTACAACAAGATGGCGGCCATCTGCACACCAGGAAGCCCTGGGAGCTGGCGAGATCCCCACCATGCGGGCACCCTGGTCTTGAACCTGCAGCTCCCAGAACTATGAGCAAAAACCACACGTGTTGAGGCCCCCACCTGTGGTACTTGCTCTGGCAGCCTGAGCCCATGGAACAGTCTCTTAACAGCAGCCTTGACACCACTATTTGAGTCTCAGCCTGCTCCTTGAGATTTCTCACTGTTGTTACAACCCAATGCCATACAGCTTTCAAAGTCTCCTCTCTTCCCCACCTTCATGTGAAACCTCTTTCTTCAGATTATATTCAGCTATCTTGAGGTTGAGAGCCAGCCTTACTGACCCTTAATTCCCCTACACCGCTGGGACCCACCCTCCTTCCTGCCAAGCACTGCTTCTCAGTCCCACACCCTGCACATCCACGCTGCCCCACAGAAATGTCCCCTGCCCTGACAAGCAGCCCTCCAAGGGGGAGAGGATTTTCTTCTGCCCCATCCCTGGGATGGAAGAGAAGGCCAAAAGCCCAGAGAAGAGACAAGAGAATGATGGAGACCGAGGTGGAGAGGCGAGGGGAGACAGCATGCTCCAGGGGGGCCATAAATTCCCTTCTAATTCCAAATAATTCCGATTACACGGATGAGTAGTTTTCAATCAGGAAGATAATCTCAGAGATAGATGGCAGGATAATTGTTCGCAGCGCCGACGTAAATATTGTGTCGTTTCTATTAATCTCTGCGAATCGGCTGTCAGAGGTGCCACTCATTCATCACAACAAATTAAAAATAAAATTTTAAGAGAGAAAGGCATGCCTTGGGGGTGGGGTGGAAGAGGCTGGGGTTGCTTCGGGAGTGGTGAATACGAGGGAGAGGTGTCGCCAGCAAGCGGTTACGAGAAATAAATTTGGCTTACTGATTTATTTATTTATGAAAGCCAATGGGAATGCAGGCTGTAGATCTCTATTAACTTCCCTGTGGGAGTGTGCACGCGTGTGAACAGGTGCGTGCACACGTGTGGATGCAAAATCCAGTACTGAGTAAAAGGCGTGGGCTGCCGCCTGCCAGCTTAGTGGTCCGTGACACATGTTCAGGCCCTTGTGGGCCAGGGCTCATCCACCCTAGAGCAGGTCATCTGTGTTCTGCACACCCCAGCCTCTGCCAGCCAATGAGGGGTGCCACAGGCACATCAGACAGTGAGACTCCTTCTCATAGTGAAGATTTCCCATTGACAGAAGTGGCAGCTGGACTCACACAGCATTCCTGACACTGGCTGGCCATTGTCTGTCACGCTGTGGTCAGAGTGTAAGTCCAGACTAAAGACTCTTTAAAGGGATGCCAGAGTGGTTAAGAGCTCCTTCCTTTGTCTTTCTTGTTTCAGTCCTATGAGGCATGCCCTCTACGAGAAGGCGCATGTTTCCCAGAATTCTCTTCTCCACCCAGTGCCCTATCCATGGCTGACCACCTGCTGCAGCAGATGCAATAAGACACCACTGGGATTTTGCCACTTTTCAGGCATGTTCTCTAGCATCACAGTGGGATAAGCAGCTCTATTCTTTGTATACAGTAGTTTCCCCCTATTCTCAAGAGATATGCCTAGAACTGCAGATAGTCCCAACCCCTACATACATAGAGAATCTTTATCTTTTTAAAGTAGGCATTTTTTGGCTTCTCCTTGGCATATTCAAATGGCCAGAATCATTATTCTTGCACTTTGCAGTCATCATGAAATAAAATAAGGATTATGTAAACACTAGCACTGTGATCCCTGCAGCTGTAGCACTGTAGCTTCCAATCCCATCAGATCTTGGAAGATAAGCAGGGTCAGACCTGGTTAGTACTTGGATGGGAGACCACCTGGGAACACCAGGTGCTGTAGGCTGGGGAGAAGGTCCTAGCAACCCACTTCCAAAAGTCAATCAGCCATCGGAAACCCTATGAATAGCAGAGAAGCACTGACAATATTGTTTCACCTGTTGTACGTAGGGTGGCTATGAGGCAGACACCGATTTGACGGCACCCAACAACAACAACAACAGCACTGTGATACTGTGACAGTCAATCTGATAACTCAGATAATTACTAAGTGACTAACTGGGTGGGTAGTGTATACAGCATAGATGCACTGGACAAAAGAATGATTCACAGCCCAGGCAAAATGGAACATGATGCATGAGATTACATCATACTTCTTGGGATATTGCAAAATTTAAAGCTTATGAATTTTTCACTTATAGACTTTTCTATTTACTATTTTTGGACTGTGGGTAACAGAACCATGAGAAGCAAAACCTTAGATGGGGTGACTACTGTATGTATTTATTTATAACAACTATACACCCACACATATTTCCAAAATGGATTCAAGAACGCTTGCTACAATGCAAACAGTGCCAGTGTGTGAGGTCCGTGAGATTCTAATCTCTGGTCTCTGGCACTGAGCCTATCATTGGGCACGCAAAATGCACCCATCCACCCATGTTGGTTGTGTGAGTGAGTAAATAAGTGAATGAATGGATCAGTGAGTGGAAATCAGTGTGAAAGTAAAGTGTGGTAACATAATAAAGTTATGAATAAATTCAGGGCTCGAACTACATAATAGGATTCCAACATGACCTCTTGAGATGGGCTGAAAATTAGGAGCTAAATTTCCTAGAGACAAATCAAAGCAGGAAGTGCCCTCTCCTATGAGATCACTGAGTTCTAAAGACTGTGTCCCCGGGTGTCCAGTAGAAGCTGGGTGGAGGTCTGAGAGATTTCTCCCAGGGCCTCGTGGAGAGGCACTGTGCCCCAGAGCAAATGCAAAGCTGCTGGGGGGTGCATCTTACCTCCTGGTTTCACTGGTCCCTTGGAGAGGAATTGTCCACCCTCCACCCTGAGTTATGCAAGTCTGACCACCAGAGCATTTAGAAGCTGAGTGGGGAAGGGGAGAAGGCGCTAATTTTCAGTGCAGAAACTTCCACTCAATGCTCCCGTTTTCAACATGGGATCCTATCCCTCAGCTGTGATGGAGTGTAGAATCCAGAGCCTTTCTGACTCAGTTTCTCTAGGAAATAAACCTCACTCTCTTTGCTGGGGTGGGGGACGGAAACTGGCTGTCTCCAGGGGAATGAGGAAAGGGCAGTACGGGGTCATCTAACAGCTACTTTTCCAAACTTAAACCAGTGCTTGTATTTCTTCATGCCGTCTGTGTTCTCGTGTTCAGTGGTAGCTGGTGCTTCTGACACTTCAGCCTTTCTCGAGTCCAGAACCTCACATGACCTGCTTGGGGGCTCCTCTCTCTGGCTTTGGCCTCTGCCCCTCTGTGTCCAGGGAACTACTTGTTCATTTGCTTTCCAACTTCCAATATTTAATTGCTGCCATCTCCCTTTCCCTTTCCTTTATCCTATGGCCTATGCCATTTGGAAATCACTTACCATACCTTTAGTAGGTTTGGGGGGCTGGGATTTAGCTCAGTTGGTAGAGTGCTGCTCTGCAGTCTCTGAGGTCCCAGGTTCGATTTCCAGCACCACAAAAAATGGGAGAAGGATGTGGCAATCCACTCCCATGGCAATCCTGAAACAATCAGCCATTGAAAACCGTAAGAGGGTCACTATAAGTTGGATACCGACTTGATGGCACCTACCTACCTAGCAGGTTTGGGGGAAGGACTGGGGGTGTGACTCAGTTTGCTCTACTTTATCCTGTGTTTCACAGCCTCCTTATAATCAATATGCTTGGGGGTTTCCTGCCTTCAGTGTAACAGAGACAAGCCAGGAGTTCACCATTCGGTTTTCTCTTCTTAGACCTCAGAAGACTATGTTTCCCAGGCTCCCTTGTAGAAAGGTTCAGGGATGTAGCTGGAGTCTCGGGAACAGGAATGCAAGTGTCAGTCAATTCTGCTCCTATGCTTTCCAATTCCCTCATGTTCTAGAAGGAAAGGGAAACTCAGAGACAGCCAGGGTTCCAGATGGAAGCAGCCTGGATCCCGCCATCCCTTTTGGAGGAGAATCACCTGACCATACTGCACTGTGAGATGATCAGAGTCAACCTTTACTGTGTTTAAACCCTGAGAACTGAGTCTTTCCTTCTTTCATCAAAGGCTGGACTATCCTAATCAACACAACTGCTGTTGATAGCACCCTTCCATTAAAGCCAAGGGCATATTTCCCAAAGATAGGTGCTCAGTGGGGCCAAAGCCATATAGTCAATGCACATTGCTCACAGGCAGTTCCAGCTTGACCCAGTGGTGCACTTTGGCATGTCTAGAGGACCTATTAGACTGGAAATGCTCTCATAGTCATCCACGGGAATTACTTTCAGAGTAATCTTTATGAGTGGGCCAGTTAAACCTTTGAAGTTATATTCCTTAGCAAGAATTTGTAATCCAGACATTATATTGTGTTTCCATTAAACGTTGAAAGATTGCTTTGAAAATGAGCCAGAAGAGATATAGGATTAAATTTCCTTATGAATATGCTGCTGCTATGCATCTCTCAGTTTTAATAGAAGGAGAGCTTTGAGGCCTCTAGAAAATCATAGTCTAAGAGAGTGTGTCAAGCAAGGCCAAGACATTCCACAAACAACAGCTGTAAGATTCCTTCAAGTGTGGTACAAGAGGGGTGGAGGCCCCAAGATGGATGGCCATAGTGGACACCTGTGATTTATCTGCCCATCAGTTACTCCCTCTTCCTCTAGTAAGAATCCCTAGCTTCCCTTTGAGGGAATGCCCCCCATCTTTTCTCTCTCTCTCCCTCTCCCTCTCTCTCTCTCTCTCTCTCTCTCTCTCTCTTTCATATTCATTTTCTCTCTCTCTCTCTCTCTCTTTTATTTAGACATAGCCCAAGCTGGCCTCGAACTCACAATCCTCCACCCTCAGACTCCCAAATGCTAGGATCACAGCTGTGCAATACCAAACCCAATTCTCTACTTCTCTTGCAACATGAGTTAAGTGGGACTGACCTCTGCCCACCCCCACAGGACATGGGACTCAGGCCTGAGCAATCAGCACACTGTATTCTCTAAGCCACATTGGTTCTTGAGGAAGGAGCAAAGAAGCTAAGTACTCAATGAGAATAACCCTTGGAGATTTTACTGAAACTGCTGGGAAAGAAGTCTACTTTCCCTGGGGTTGTTAAGCTGAATGAACCTGAGCCTGAGGCTACTGAAACCCTGGTATCAACATGAGGGGAGCATTTTCCTGGGGATGATGCTCAGCCATATAAAGCAGGGCCAAGAGGTAGAGGGGGCGTGTATTGGTCCATCACAGCTCTGTGTAAATTCCAAAGACGGCTCTGGGTTCATAAATAAAAATAAAGAGCTAGAATAGGAAGGGAAAAAATAGGAGAACCAGATGACACTTGGACTCCAAAGGTTTCCCTTGCTTTCTTTTCCCCCTAATTCAACTCCTGCTGATCAAAACATCTATAGAAAACCTCACCTCCATTATGCCTCTGGCTTGGTGAGGGTTTTTGTTTGTTTTAACCCCATGTTTTTGGCATTTAGAGATAACATTCAGGAATGTGTTATGGAAGGTAGACCACTAAAACCATCCACCTGGTACAGAGAGAGGTAAAGTCTCAAAAACCCTCAAACTCTTTAATTTCATTGCTATCCAAAATTCTTTCTCTCTGTCTCTGTCTCTCTGTCTCTCTCTCTCTTTGTCTCTCTTTCTCTCTCTGCCTGCCTCTCTCTCTCTCTCTCTCTCTCTACCTGCCTTTCTCTCTCTCTCTCTCCACTTCTCTTCTTTTAAAATCAGGAGTAGTAGTAATACCTGTCAACTGCTATCATTTACATTTATTAAGTGTTCACTAACTCTCACAATGAGCCTATGAAGGTGTTATTATTCCCAATTTACAGATAAAGTAAGCAGACTCAGTGGTTAGGTAACTTTCCCAAGGCCTGCCAGCTAGTAACTGGTATAATTAGGATTCTTATAATAGTGTTGTTGTTGTTGTTGTTGTTGTTGTTGTTGTTGTTGTTGTTGTTGTTGTGGTCAGGTGCCGTCAAGTCAGGTCAGACCCATAGCAACCCTATGTACAACAGAATGAAACACCACCGGACACTTTGCCATGCACCCAATCTTTTTTATCTTTAAGCCCATTGTTGTACACACTGTCTATCTAATTGAGGGTCTTCCTTTTTTTTATTGACATACCATTCTCCCAAACATGATGTCCTTCTCCACGGATTGGTCCCTTCTGACAACATGTCCAAAATATGTAAGATGCAGTCTAGCTATTCTTGCTTCCAAGGAGCACTCTGGTTGCACTCCTAGAACAGATCTGTTTGTCCTTTTGGCAGTCCACAGTATAGTCAATATTTGTCTCTAGCACCATAATTCAAAAGCATCATTTCTTTTCCTGTGTCCCTATTCACTGTCCAGCTTTCACAAGCATATGATGCGACTGGAAATACCATGGCATGAGTTAGGCATGTCTTCATCTTCAATGAGACATCTTTACTTTTCAATACCTTAAAGAGGTCTTTTGCAACAGCTTTTCTTTTTTTTTTTTTTTTTTTTTTTTTTTTTTTTTTGCAGTACTGGGGGTTGAACCCAGGGCCTCACGCCTGCATGCTCTGCAAGTGCTGGACCACTGAGCTGTGCCCTCAGCCCATTTTTTTAGTTTATTTGAGACAGGGTCTCACTAAGTTACACAGACTGCCTCTGGTCTTGAACTTGCGATCCTCCTGCCTCCGCCTCCCAAGCCGCTGGGATTACAGGCGTGCGCCACCGTGCCCGGCTGCAACAGCTTTTCTCAATGCAATGCAGCTTTTGATTTCTTTACTGCTGCTTTCATGTATAATTCATATACCAAAAAATTTACCCATTTTAAGTGTGCAATACAACAATTTTGGTAAGTTCATAAAGTTGTACAATCCTCACCATCATTCAGTTCTAGAAAATTTCCATCCCACTGAAAGGATCATCCTCTAACCATTTGTAGTCATTCCTTGACCTCCTTTCTCCAGCTCCAGGTATCTACTAATCTACTTTCTGCATCTATTGTTGTTGTTAGGTGCTGTCAAGTTGGTGTCTGACTCATAGCAACCCTATGTACAACAGTTGAAACAATATTGTCAGTGTTTCTCTGCTATTCATAAGGTTTTCAATGGCTGATTGTTTTGGGGGAGTGGATTGCCAGGTCCTTCTCCCAAGCTTACAGCACCTGTTATTCCCAGGCGGTCTCCCATCCAAGTACTAACCAGGTCCGACCCTGCTTAGTTTCCAGCATCTGACAGGATCAGATGCCACAGTGGTACAGCTGCAGGCTTCTGCATCTATAAGATTTGTCATTTTGGACCTTTCATATAAATGGAATCATGTAACATATGATCTTGCGCATCCAGCTCCTTTCACCTACAAGCTCGCAGTGTAAGGGTTTCAGTGTTCATCTCTGTTGTAGCATGTGTCAGTACTTCACTGCTGTTTATGGTTAAACATACTCCATTGTATGGGCATACCACATTTTATTCGTCCATTCATCAATTGGATATTTGGATTATTTCCACTTTTTGACTATTATGAACAATGCTGCCATGAACATTTGCTTGCATGTTTTTATGTGGAAGGTGTTTTCATTTCTCTTGGATATACACTTGGCAGTGGAACCAGTGAATCATAGTTAGGATTTGAGCCGTGGGTTGTCTGACCCTGAAGACTTAACTCGCACTATGCTATGTCATTATTCCCTTTCTCCTCTTAAAACCAGTCTCCAACAGCTCAAGCCCTTAGGCAGAGCATTCCCTCCTACTCATTCCTACCTAAAGAAACAATGTGCTTTCCACTGGACAGACACTGATGACAGGCCCCTGGAGAAGGACCACCCTTTCCAAAGGCACAGGTAGAGAGTCAAGGGGCTCAACTGAGCCAGTGACTCAGCTCCCTTGGCCAGCTGCTCTGTCTCCTGGCTGTTTCAGCACAGATGCCATATGTCCTCTGCCATGCCTTGTCCCCAGCTCTGCTGGCCAGGCAGGATGACTGCCTTCTCTCACCATTTCTCTTCCTCCATGCCTTCCAGGTGGAAACAATGCTTTGAGGCTAACAAAAGCACCAGTGGGAGTTGGGGGGAAGAAGGGGAGGAATGGAGGGCTGGCAGCCACGCCACATGCTCTCAAGGGCTGTCAAAACAGCACTGACATCACCATGCTTCCTTGGGTCAGGTTCAGAACCAGCACTGCTGCTTTCTATACTCTCAGTGGAGCCTTTGATGAGTAGCCCCGCATTTGTCATCAGGGTATCTGTCCTGCAGGGGGACCTGGGGTGTGTAAGCACTGAGCGAGACTAGCCTGGGTGCTGGGCAGATTGGGAAGGGAACTATAGCAGAGAATTGTCTGTCTGTCTCACCAGACTAAAAGCTTTTTGGGGGCAGAGTCTGCATCTGCTTACCATTCCTACAGGAGCCAGCCACAGAGCAACACAGGTACCTCATAAATATTTCAGGGCAAATAGGCAAGGGAAAGAATGATTATTTGGATAGCTTCAGCAGAGGCAAGCTGCAGGAAGTTTAGCAGAGGAGGTGCTCACTAACCAAGTAATCGTGGCTATCTTCCAGAGAGTTAGGGATGCCCTGGCCTCAGGATGGGGCATTTCTTCATAGCACACAAAACGTGGGAATAGCAGGTAGAAGGATCAGCTATTTCTGCTCACAGCCTGAGGTGAAAATAGGAGCACAGCCAGGGTACCCTGAAACCCAGGCCTGTCGGCTGCTTCTGCTCTGTTTGTTCAGAGTCAGGGGCCCAGGGTGTTAAGGACCTGTCTATCAGCTGTCACTACCCTCACTCCTCCCACCCCTGTGTCTCCCAGAGCAGCACAGCCAGAGTCCATGCAGGTGCCAGCCATCAAAGCGGAGAGGAGACTTCATGCCCCTCCTGCCATCAGGGAAGATCTGCTCAGCTAGGGCTGCTGGGATGTGCTGATGACCACGAAGCGTCATAAGTGCAGGATGAGGTGGATGAGGGCCTGTGCCCCTTTCACTGCAGTCATCTTCGCATACTCCTTGCACGAGGCCAGTCCTCAGATGGGTGGCAATGTTCTGAGACTTCCGTTAGAACACCTAGCCATACACCCTCCATCTGAAGCAGATCATAATGCAATTCACACGGCTGACCGAGCCTGAGTTTCTTCATCTGTATAATGGGAATAATAATGCCCCTTGCACTCAGCTGTTGTGAAGGTAAAATGTGTTGACATATGTGGAGGTCTGGGCACTGTGCCCATTATATTAGCATCAGCACCCCCACCCCCCCACAAAACTGACCTTCTTTGTCCAGAACTGAGGCCACAGTGCTCATGTCCTTCTACCCTGCCATGTCCTCACACCATGTACAGCGTACAACACATACTCCTTAGTGTCTGAGCTCATTCAAAAAACCATTACCATGCACTATTTTTTGTTTGATTTTGCTGTACTGTGGAGTTGAACCCAGGCCTCACACATTCTTTTGCAGATGCTTTACCATTAAGCCACACCTTCAGCCCATGTTTTACTTTTTATTTTGAGTCAAAGTCTCCTTAAATTACGCAGGCTGCCTCTGGCCTTGAACTTTCGGGGCTCCTGCCTGTGCTCACTGGGATTACAGGCATGAGCCACCATGCCTGGCTCATCTTGCACCTTTCCCACAGTGCTTTTGTTTTCTTTCTGAAAACTCCTCTCCTTCTCCACGGTTAGTATCAGGTGCCTGGATGGCTTGCAACCCCTCAATGCTGATGCTATAAATCCACGCTTTTGTCTCTCCCTGAGAGCCCCCTCCAATCAGCCTCCATCATCATCACCATGATCATCACTATTTCTACAGCTTCCGGGCACATTCCCTTGGCTATGCTAACAGTCAGTAATGTGAGGAATAAATCTTCTTGAAGTCAGCAGGCAGCTCTCTAAAAACTGGGTAGAAAACTCAAATGGTGTCTCTTTAAGAGATTCTACATTAAAAAAAACAACGACAACAACAACAGTGAATGAATATTTTTCCAAATATCAGAGTGGCAATGCTGAGGCACCATGCCTTGCTCTTTCTTAGAGTTTTTGGCCCTCCATCAACCTGAGAGATGGCTTGGCTTAGTGAGCACCTGCATTTTCGAAGCTCAGTTTACAAAGCAATGAGCTCTCCTGGCATGAAGGTAGACCATCTCCCATTTCTCTTGATTGATTTCCCTGCTTTGTTGACTCTCCAGCAAATAATCCCTTTCCTAATAATGTCTCAAATGGGCTGTCTTTTTGGAGGTAAGAAGTGGCTGCCCGTCATCACGGGGAATCTCGCATGGAGTGACATTTTGGAGAAAGAGAGCTCCTGTCTGCCATTAAGGAGGCCAGACAGTGGAATCACGCTCTCTCTTTCTCTGCTGAGGATGAAACCCAGAGTCTCTTGCATGCTAGCCCAGTGCTCCACCACTGTACTCCCAGATGGTAAGGAGTCCACTTCTGACTCTCTCAGCCCATCCCTAATAGCAGGCAGGAACATGACTGTGAACTGGCCAATTAGACACTCTCTTCCTGAATCAAATGAGATAAGGATGGGATATTTGGATGCTATATTTATCTCAGAAGCCACTGCAGGGCACAGACCAGCCAGTTACTGTTTAAGGGGTTGTTGTTGAAGTTCCTGCTGCTTAGTCCTCAAAAGAGCACACACCACCCTTTCTTTGTTTTTGGACATTCTCAAGCCTGGCCCTCCTGCCTCCTCACAAGTTTATAAGCCCTTGCTAGCTCTTTAGAAAAGTCTCTTTTAGCCATAAGAAAGCCCAAGCCAATTTCTGTTGCTTGCTACAGAGAATCCTTCCTGATAAAATTTGTGTTATAATACTTTCCATTTGTTGAATACCATACTTTTCAAATGTGAGAAATTTTACCTTTGGTGTGATTCTAGCTGCCTTTGTATGAATTATAAAAAGACATTCTATCTGGGTAGAAAAGTTTGAAACAAGTTCCCCCTCTGGCAGCCCAGTGTCCAAGGATGGCCCTTCCCCTCTGCCTACACAGCTCTGTATGGAGGCAGTGCTCAGCAACAGAGCATGTGCATACCCCAGGTAACTCAAGGCAGGAGCAACCTGCAGTCATACCTGGCAGCCCTCCTGTAATTCCTGTAACTACTCCTCAGATGTTAAGTTATTTGCTCAGTTCACTGAGCTGGTAAATGGCAGAGCCAGGAATCAGACAAAACCCACCAGAGTGCAAAGCTGGTCAATTGCACAACACATTCTTCTTGCAAGAAGAAGAGAGGGTATGTGGAGATGGGCCTACCTGCTAGAGTTAGAGAACTAAGAGTGGGCAAAGGACTGAAGCCACCAAGCCAAGATGATTTTAGGGTGAGATCCCCTTTAGTCACCTGCACTTACTGATCCATGTTCACCAGTGTTAGTTCAGGGCTGTCTGATCAGCCCCACAGTCAGGGTTCATCATAAATGCCCTGCACCTAACTGAAGATGATCATAGAAGATAGCACAGCCATATGGAGATAAGGCTCTGCCCCTGTCTGCTTCTCTTTCTGATATAAGCTACAATGAAAGTATGTAAAATACAGCTTCCCCTTAACCTAGCAATTTCATTCCTAGATATTTACCCAAGAAAAATGAAAACATAAATATGCAAAAAGAATTTATGCAAACATTTATGAAAACATTCACACCAACCCCAAACTAGAAACTATCCAAATGTCCACCAACAAAAACTGGATACACGAATTGTGGTATATCTATGCAATTGAATTGTATTCAGAAAGAAAAAGGAACAAACTACTGATACACACAACAAATTGGATGGTTCTCATATACATGAGATGAATAACAGAAATCAGACTTCAAAAATAAATAGTGTATGATTCCATTTATATGAAATCCACAACCAGACAAAACTAATTTACAGTGATAGAAGTCAGGACACAGATGTGCATGGTGAGGTAGGGTGACAGAGGGAGTAGAAAGAGGAACAAGAATTCTCTGGAGCTACAGAAATGCTCTATGTCTTATTTGGGGTGGCATTTTCACACATGTATACATAGTCATAACCCATTGAGCTGAATTTAACAATCTGTGCATTTTATATACAATGTTGTTAGGTGCCATTGAGTTAGGCCCACTCATAGCAACCCTCATGGGATTTTCAATGGCTGACTGTTTTGGAATTGTTTTCAGTAGTGGACTGCCACATCCTTTTCCTCTGTTTGCAGTGCTGGTTATCGAACCCAGGTCCTCAGAGAGTGTGAGCAGGTGCTCTACTAACTGAGCTAAACCCCAACCCCTTATATACAATAGTTCTCCATTTATGACTGGGATATATCTCAGGATACCCCACCCCCCACCATGCCTGAAACCCTCCAGTAGTACCAAATCCTGTATATGTCTTCTACACATGCAGACCTACGCTAAAGTCTCACCTGTTCACTTAAAGGAAGCTCTTTACAGCTTCTCTTGGGCACACCTGAACTGCCAACATCTCCACTCTTGCATTTGAAGGCCATTATT
The DNA here is from genome assembly GCA_007922755.1 of Pedetes capensis. NCBI lineage: Eukaryota > Metazoa > Chordata > Mammalia > Rodentia > Pedetidae > Pedetes > Pedetes capensis. The sequence continues at coordinate 63,474 of VMDO01005558.1, forward strand.
CAGTAAGGGTTACATGAACACAAGCACTGTAATACTGTGATAGTCAATCTGATAACTAAGAAGTCTACCAAGTGACCAATAGGGAGGTACCATATACAGCATGGATACACTGGACAAAAGCGGATTCAGGTCCCTGGTGAGATGAAGTAGAACAGGTAAAGATTTTCATCATACGCTTCTGAACATAGTGCAATTGAAAATTTATGAATTGTTTATTCCTGGAAATTTCCATCTAATATTTTCAGATCTCAGTTGGTCATAGGTAACTACAACCATGGAAAGTGAAAACAGAGATAAAAGAGGACTGTTGTTTGTTATTGTTGGGTGCCGTAAGATGGATCTGACTCATAGTGACCCTATGTACAACAGAACAAAACATTACCCAATACTGTGCCATGTACCCAATCTTTTCTATTTGAGCCCAATGTGGCAGCCATTATGTTTCTTTTCATTTTGAGTCATTCCACATCAGCAATCAGAGGTCCCTGGGACTTTACTCCATTCATGTTGTTAAGGTCAGCTCTACTTTGTGGAGGTAACTCTTCTCCAGTCATTTCTTAAATGCCTTCCAGCCCGAGGGGCTCATTTTCTGGCATTATATTTGACAGTGCTTCTCTGCTATTCATATATTGTGCTGTGGGAGCTTGCATGTTACTGTGATGCTGAAAGCTGTGCCACAGTATTTCAGATACCACCAGGGCCACCCATGGTGGGCAGATTTCAGCTGCTCTTCCAGACTAAGGGGGGGGGAATACTCCACACGTGAATTTAAAAAAAATTGTAAAAAAGGAAAAGAATACAAGTTGAAAGCTGCTCTTCTCTGGGGTTTAGAATGCCATCAGTCCCTCTCTCCCCCTACAGATTTGGCAGCTCGGCAGAAAACACCTAGTGCTCTCCAGATGTTCTGTCTGCCCTCAGGCAAGTCCATTTATTCTCAGCCTCCTTATGACCCCTTTTGCCTCTGCAGGCTTCTCGCTGAAGGGGCTGAAGAAAACTATCCTCATCCCAAGTAAGTCTTGGACTCTGGTTACCACTGTTCACTGCAAGCTGCCCACCTATCAGGACCCAGGGCACTGACAGATGCAGCACCCACTCCCAGAGTGAAGTGAGTGTTGAGGTCTGGTCCAGGGTGTCCCTCTGGAAAAGAGAAATATCTATTTGTCTCAGCCTAAACTGAAGAAGGTAGCTGAAATTCCAGCTGCCTGTGAAGAAGCACTTGATGAAGCCTTTGGAAGTTTAGTGTGAGGTGGGCAGCCCTTTCCTAACAGGCCTTGTAGTATGGGAGAAGGAACACAAGCTTTGAAGCAGAGACTTGAGTTCAAATCCCACCTCTGCTACTTAACCAAGTATGGAAGCTGGAGCAAGTGACAACCACTGAATCTTCCTTATCTACCAGCTGAGGTAGAAGGACAGAGTATATAAAACAAGTGCTAAAAGTCTCCATCCTAACCCAACCCTCAAGCCCTGAGCTAGCCACATGGTATGCTAAGGATTTGTATTAGTCAGCTATTGCCACTGTAGTAGAAAAACCATCTGAAACAAACATGGAGGAAGAGATATTTATTGGAAGCTCACAGTTAGAGGATCATTCCAAAATGGTGGCAAGGCATGGAGGCAGGGCAGGCATCTGGGCAGGATCCCAGGTCTGGGGTAGACAACCTCCCGGCATTGCAGGGCAGAGAGTATAGGTCCAGGTAACTAATCTCCAAAGGCCCTCCACCAGTGAGCCACTTCTGCAAAGCTAGATCTCACCTCCCAAAGTTTCCATAGCCTCCACAAACAGCTCTACCAGCTGGGGATCAAATGCAAAAGCACATGACCTTTGGGGGATATTTTATATTCAAACCATGACAGGAACCTTGCAAACGTAGTGCTATGTGTCCACAGTAACATATGTATGTAGAATGACATGGATGTGCATGTGTGTTACCCTTGCATATAGGATGAACACCTTTCTTTACATCTTAGGGTAAATGTCTGTTCCTCACAGAGGCCTTCCCAGATCCCTCACACACCCAATCAAATGCCCTTTTCCATATTCACTCTCCGGCAAAACACTGATCCCAAAGGATTATTGTATATTCACTCAGGGTCATGAATTTCATGTCTCCCTCACTCTGGGGCTACTAATCCAGCGAAGGCAGAGAATGTCTTCCCTCTTCACCCACCACTTTCAATAAACATGCAACATAGTACATAGCACACGGCAACTATTTGTGAGTGAATAAATTCTTATCTTTGGTAAAAATGATTTGACGCTTATTCTTCTCAGTAACAAGGCATTCTCAGACCCCAGAATCTGGAATGTGATACAACTTGGTAAAGTAACTCTGTGTTGTTAAAGAGATGAAATGATTCTGCACAAAGACTTGGGTTCATAGTGACCACCATTAAAGGGAAAACCACAGAACTTTACTCCTGATTGAGATCCACCAATAAACTAGCATCTGACAAAAGCATTATTTTTCATTCAAATAACTTGTATCTGTAAGTGGCACATGCCAATAACAGAGTATATGCCTTCTTTCTTTTAAAAACTCAATAAATCATTCCTGATTTTTTTAATGGAGAAAAAATGAAATTAATACTATCAGCTTTTCTTTTTATGCAGTTCACTTTTCCGTGTGTGTGTGTGTGTGTGTGTGTGTGTGTGTGTGTGTGTGTGGTACTGGGGTGAACCCAGGGCCTTTCTCATGCTTTGCAAGTGCTTTGCCACTAAGCTGCACCCCTAGTCCCTCTTTTTAATTTTTAAATTGAGTCGTGGTCTTGCTAAGTTATTCAGGCTGCCTCTGGCCTCGAACCTGCGATTCTCCTGCCTCCACCTCCCACATTGCTGGGATTATAGGCATGTGCCACCATGCCCCACTGCAGTTCACATTTTCAACATTTATTTTAAAGTAGCTCAAAGTCTGTAAAATCCTTAGCCCCTTGAAACGGTCTGGGGTTTCTGGGTTAATTTTCATATTAATTTATGCAATAAATATGATTAGTAAGTAAATCCACTGGCAAGTACATATTACATATATATACATTATACATACATATATATATATATATATATATATATATATATATATATATATATGTGCCTATAATCCCAGCAACTAGGCAGGATTGCAAGTTCAAGGCCAGAGGCCACCTGGGCACCTTAGCAGACCTTATCTCAAAATAAAAAATGAAAAAGGGGCTAGGGATACAGCTCAGTGGTGGAGCACTTGCCTAACATGTGCAAGGCCTTGGGTTTAACCCCCTGGTACTGGAAAAAGAATTGGTTCATCAGAAACACCAAAAAAGATCTGGGGCTGTGACTTAATGATAGACCACTTCCCTTGTGTGCATGAGGTCCTGGGTTCAAATCCCAGCACAGCAATTTCACAAAAAAAGCATGAGATTTTTTTTTTTTTAATATCAGCAAAAGTAGGAAATCCGAGCAACAGAATAAGAAAATTGGTTTCCAGACATGTTACCAGCATAGGATTTGTATTCAGAATATAAAACTCTCAAAAATCAGTTTTAAAAAAGGCAAACACAAAAAATAAAAATGGACAAGAGATTTGAACCAGCAGTTTGAAGAGTCCAAAGAGCCAATGGACATATGACACTGTTGACCTCATCACTAATCTGGTGATGCAAACTAAGGTCAGAATGAGTTATTGCAATCTACAGAAAACCTGCCAAGCCTCAGAGTTGGTGAGGTGTGAAGCAGCAGGGACTCTGATGTACTGCTGGTGGAAAGGTAAATTGGTAGAACCAAAGTCTAACGTAGGAATGCACATTGACCCAGAAAAGTCACTCCTACATTCAAAAGAAATGTGTGTAGGAACTCTGAGAGACAGGGCAACAATATTCACAGAGGTCTTCTTCCTAATATACCAAAGCTAGAAACTACCCAAGTGTCCATGAATGATAGACTAGCTATATAAATCACAGTCTTTTCCTAACAATGGAGCTTTGTACTAAAATGAAAATAAACGATTACAGCTACACCTCCCAACACAGGTACATCTCACAAAAAAGGTGGGACCAAAGACACCAGATGCAAAAGAAGATCTACTTTATAATGCATGTATGTTTTGTACAGTTTAGTTTGCTGTATATGTGTTATATTTTATAATATTAAAAGTAAAAAACGTATACTTCTGGCGCCTGGCACCAATCAGCTCACAGTCAAGTTGGCAAAACAGAAAAGTGAACAATTGTTGGTGACACCGTGAAATCAGTGCTATGATGAGCCAGACTGCCTGGCTTCCATCTGGAGTCTGCCCCTACCTGGTCATGTGTTGCCTTCTTTTTCTCTTGCATGAAGTAGGAATGATAACCATACCGGTCTCATGAGATTGTTGCAAGAACTACATGAGTAAATAGAGACAATGTGGCTAGAATAAACCTTGTACATAGTAACTGATCAATATTCTTGTTAGCTATTACTACCATCACCACTAGTAACCCATTACTAGAGCCACCTCCACTGCAACTACCATGGGAGTTTGTGGAAGGGTTTGCAACACCTTCAGGACGATAGAGTGTCCTACATCTATTCAACCTGCTCGTTACTGCTCTCCAGCCCTCTGGTGCTCCTGGAAAGATAAAAAAGGAAGCCAGTGAATTACTGTCCCCACTCATCCACAGCAACAGATTCTCAACCACATTTTCCTTAGAATCAGGCAAAGGAAATGCTGGAGCCACAGCAAACACCCAAATTATCTCACTATGCCAGTGCCCTGTACACACAGTAGGTGCTCAATAAGTGCTTATTGAATGGATGTAAAATAAGGGGATGAGAATAAATGAGAAAAAAAGTGAACAGAGCAAACTGAAAAGCAGGTAGGAAACATGTCACTGACAACTACAAATAGAAACCTCAGTGTTGCTGTCCTGTGGCCCCCTCCTCTCTCTTTGTGGCCAGAATCTTGGTTCCTCCCTGTCTTTATCCTGCTCAGACCTGCTGCTCACCCCCCAAGAGGTCACGTTGTGATTCACTAAGGCACCTACTGCTCAGATGGCAATGTGTGGGAGTCGCTATTTATCTTTGTTACTGCTGCACGTGTCCAAGAAAAAAACAGCTTCGGAGATCACGTCTGTTGGGATAACCTATTGATTTGTGTCACATTTCTCCCAATCCCCATTTTATTGTTGTTCAAGGCGGGGTCAGGGTAGGTCAAAAATAACTCTTTCAAATGGAGGCAACAGACTGAGGAATTCTAACAGGAATTCTAAATTCTGTAAAAGGTGTGGGCCAGGAAGTAATGGAAGAGCAAGCCAGCCCAACGCCAAATCAGAGACTGCAGGGAGGAAGGGTCAGAATGAAATCTGTGACGTACACGTAGGGAGAAAAGAAAAAATTAACTAGGAAACTAGAAGGGATTACAATTTAGCACCAACACCCAGTACAAACTTTTAGGAGATTTTTAAAAATTAATTTTTCATACTGGACAAATCAACACACTAAAAATGGTTCACGTGTTTGCCAACTATTCTATGATCCATGAAAGGGCAGACGCTTCATGTTTATGAATGCCAGATCATTTGCTAGATGTTTCATCTATAGCAGGGTTTGGCAAACTGTGACCAAATCCAACCACTGGCTGTTTTTATAAAATTTGTTGGAACATAGTAGTGGCTGTTCACTTGATTGTTTGTCTGGCTATTTTGCTGCTAAATTAGAGTTAAGTAGTGGTGATAGAGATTGTTCAACCTGCAGACCCTTAAATATGTACTAGCTAACTTGTTAGGGAAAAAGTTTGCCAACCCATGACCTATAGGATCTTAGTTAATTCTCACATCTCCATTTTATATAAGGAAGATTTAACCCCGTAAGGGTTAATGACTTGCTCAGGATCATATTCAAAGATAGTTCTAGTATTTAAATAAAGTCTGTTTAAATGAAAAAAAATTCCCTGAAATATATGTTAATTTCCAAAGGAGAAGATATTAGAACCATTCTGTAGGATCATATTATGATCATTCTTTTTTTTTTTTCTGAGATAGGATCTCATTATGTAGTCCAAGCTGGTTTCAAACTCACAATCCTACTCCTAAGTGCTGAGATTACAGGTGTGTGCCACCAGGCTCAGCACTATGATCATTCTTAATAACATTCTACACAGACATCTATACAAATCATATCTCCATATACTAGTCAAATTTGCCCAAGGACCATTCAAATCCTGCTGTTTCATTAAAATGTCATTCAGTTGAATAGTTTTTGAGTAAGGTATCATTCTAAATTTAGAAAGATTTTGGTTCTGAGATTTCAAGGTAATGGCATTGGTCATAGAGTTAACTTGCAGTTTATTTCATTTTGATAGCATCTACTCCCTCCTTAGTCTGAACCAACACTAACCAACTGGTCAGAAGAAAAATATAAACCCTCTCTTATAGGAAGCTGAGTAGCAGCATTAAAAAGCAGGCCAAGTGCTACAATTTCTCTCCTTTCTTTTTCTTTTTCTTTTCTTTTCCTTTTCTTTCTTTCTTTCTTTCTTTCTTTCTTTTCTTTCTTTCTTTCTTCCCCCCAGTACTGGAGGGTTGAACCCAGGGCCTTATGCATACTTTGCAAGCACTCTACCACTGAGCTGCACCCTGAGTCCCTTGTTTATATGTTTTATCTTGAGACAGGGTCTTGCTAAATTACGTGGGCTGCCTCTGGCCTTGAATTTACAATCTTCCTGCCTCTACCTCCTGAGTTGCTAGGATTACAGGTATGTGCCACCATTCCCAGCCCAAGTGCTATAGTTTCAATCTGTCCCCCAAATTTCATGTGTTGAAAACATACTCCTAAATTCATGTTGATGATATTTGGAGGTGGGACATTTGGGAAGTAATTAGGAGTAGGTGAGGTTGGCAAGATAGGGCCCCATTATGAAACAGGTGGCTTTCTAAGAAGAAAAGAGAGAACCAAGCTGAAGCACCCTTTCTCTGTCTCCACGTGGTGCCTCACCACACATGATGCAGCAAAAGACCCTCACTAGATGCCTCACAGATGTTGGTGCCATGATCTCAAGACTCCAGAACCATGATCTCAATAAACCTGTATTCATTAAACTACTTGGTCTCAGGTGTTTTGTTATGGCAACAGAAAATAGATGAAGATGCCAGAGTATGGTCTGGGATGAAAACCAAGTATGTTATGTCTTCCTCTCTCATCTTCACTCCTTCCTTGGTGACACAGTCATTCCCTAAAACACTGGGCATGGCTGATACAATATTCAGGCTGAGGGAGGTAAGAAGTTTTAGAAATATTCAGAATGTGATGCTTTCGAAATAATTTCTGATTCTCTTTATAAGTTGGAAAAAAAAATCACGGTGGTCAGAATGCAAAGAAGAAACAGATTATTTTTCATTTTAGAAGAAAATAGCTACTAGGTAGGATGGGGAGGCAAATACAGAGGGGCTCACAAAGGCTGTAATACTATATCAGCATCTTGAGAGAGAGCCTTTCAGGATAATTAGAGAGGAAATGCCTAGAAATGTGATTTTTGAATAGTACTAATTCCTAGGGAGAAGGTAAGACCCTGTTCCCAGGTGTCCTGTGGCTCTGTGATTTTGGAATGACCTTTTCCTATGTTATGAGTAGCCTGACAGCAAGCATGGTCCTACAGCTTGGAAAGAATGGTGCCTGGAAATTGCAGAAGGATCTAAGAGGCAGAGGAAGAACAGCCATAAGGGTATTTCATTAGATAGCGTGGAAAAAAGTCTGTCCTAACAACGGATGTCTGACTCCCCAGCACTGCCGACCCTAATTCTGAAGTGAAATAGCTTCAGGAATGTTAAGACTGTTCAGAATTAACGTGGGGGCCCCAGGAGACACCAGCCTTACCTGTCTTTGGAGTCAGCTGTCCCAGGTTAAACCGGCTCTCTCAGTTGACCCAAACCTCCTGGCCTTCTTCCCACCATTTGGTCCCTTCCCTTGGATGATTCTGGAACCAGTTTCTTTTCCCATCTGCTCTCAAGGTTCAGGTCATTGCAGTGTGACCTTGAGCACACCCATCCTTTCACACAGGTGCACTACACAGGACCCCTGGTTGGTCCCCTGGCCCATCCTGCCGCTAGGGAGACCCCAGGGAAGTTACAGCCATGGGAAAACCAGGAAGGCCCAGGAGTGGACAAAGCCCTGAAGCTGATAGACACACAAGGAAAAAGGGCTGGGTAGGGGGATTAGCGGGGGTGGGAATCCCAATTCACTTTATCTTTTCAAACTTCCAACCTTACTACTGAAAGAGAAATGACGAGGGAAAGGCGAATATACCTTAAAGGTGGAAAATGATGTGCATCTTTAACATCAAACCTAACCGGCGTTTCCCTCCCCCTTGAGAAACCCTTTTCCCACGGAAGAAGCGAAGCCCTGCGGGTCTTCAAACCCCCAGGCGGTGTGCAGGCTCCGGTCGGAAGCAGCGCTAGTCCCTGGCGAGGCACCTCAGGAGTTAACCCGGGTATTTATTTACAGGTTAAAGAGGCAAGCTCCGGAGTGAGCGGTGCCAGGCAAGGCAGCGCGCGGCTAACAAGACGCTCTCTCCAGCGGCATTCTGGGCGATTACTCCGGAGCACCCAGCCATACCAAAATCAATAAACAATTTCAGCGCGGCCCAGGGAACTTTGCCACACTTAATAAAAGTCTCCAGCTGCAGTTATGGCTTCATTTCACCTTAACGTCTTCTTTAACTGTCCCTTCTTTTCAAGATCAATTAGAGGTACATGCAAAGAGAATAAAGAAATACGCACGCGCGGGGGGCGCGCACACAAACACACGCGATAAGCAAACAAGGTCAAAGCTAGTTATGTGTGCCGGGGCCTCTCCCCTCCCCACTCATGATTCCACTTTAAGGTGACCAACGGGTGAGTAAGTCTGGGGACAGGGTTGCAGGAATTGAATTGGGTTTAGGGAGAAAAGGACAAGGAGGCAGGGGGAGATTGGCCCCGCGTTTCCTAAGGGCATATACGTAATCCCGATACGAAAGACACCCTCACTCTGCTTATAGGTTTCTGAGGCGCTCCTCCTCTCCGAAAGTCACCCAAGATATTTTGCTTTTGACTATTTCCCTACTCCCCAGAAAACACATTTCAGAATGAATAGAAAAAGGGAAAGGAAAGGAGGCCAAAATGTTCATGTTACTGTTAGTGTCTTCAACCAGAGAGCTGAGGGAGGTTGGAGGTGACCTGAGGTAGGCAGGTTGGAAAGAGAAAGCATCCCGTCTGGTAGCTGAGCTGATGTGTGTTAAGGAGTTATTTGTACGTTGAGTTATCTTGGTATTTGTTTCTGGGGCTGGGACGAGTGCTTGCCTAACTGGCCACTGTCACCAGCCATTTGCCAGGCCTGATGAGATGTGACAAAATTAAGCAAAAGCCTCCTTAATTTTCTCAAAATGGCCCCACTGTGTGTTACCTTGTATACATTTGAAAGTTCACAGTGTATGTGCTGCTCCTTGCCCCCAACCCCTTCCCTCATGCTTTAGAAAACAACTGGCCTCTGTGAGTTGAACTGCTCACCCTATTTTAGGAAGTCAGTAACACTAATTTGTCATCTTTCTTGGATTCTTAGCAGTTAGAACATGCAGTTCTAACATGCAGTTAGAAACAAGTAGAAAACTCCATCTATAAGGAGCATGAAGATAAACACTTTCTGTGAACACTGTTTACAAAAACAAAAGGAGTTACTGGGAAGGCCCTGATAGAGACAGAATTAGAACATTCTGGGTAAATATGGAAATGATGATATACTCTCCCCTTCCTTTCCTCTTTTCCAAAGCAACCTACTCTAGAACAGTGAGATCCAAGAAAAAAAATCAAGTGGCACTTTCTTTCAGGGAGGAAAAAGGCTTTTGAAAGAGTAGACACCACTTTGATTGCTTCAGTGCCTTTGTTTTTTCTTTTTTACTGAAGCATATTCTTGGTAGATAATTTCACACATGTATGCAGTGTATCAAATTAGGATAGTAATTCTATCTCCTCAAACATTAAACCTTTTTATGTGTTGGGAATTTCACACTCTTCTCTTCCAGTTATTTTAAAAGATATAGATAACTACACCCAGTAGCTACCCTAGTATACTGTGGAAAACCAGAACTAATTCCTCCTCTCTACAGGTGTTTTGCTGCATCTTACTGAGCACGATTCTGCACACCTCCTCCCCCAACCCCATTGCCTAAATGCTTCTCTCTCCTTTGCCTGGACTGCAGGGGCATCTTGCGTTGGCCTGTGAGATGCACACAGGGAGGAAGGACAGGACTTCACAAAGGCCGGGGGTCCTGGAGTCCTGGGCCTCAGGGTCTGTCTGGACAAGGGCGCTCACACTTTCCCAGGACTCCACTCATCCCCATGGCAGCCTCATGTCTGCAGTTTTCCCTCCAACTCCAAATGCTCTGGTTCCTAACTGCCTTCCCAGGAGACTCTCCCACCGCCCTGTATATCTTCCAGTCAAGCCTTGGGAAAGCCTGCGGCATTTGCAGGGAAGAAGCCGGGAAAGCAGCAATTACAACAAAGTTCACACTTGCCCCTGCCAGTTTAGAAAGAAGCTCTCTTTAAAAGTTCGGTTTAGATGAAATAGAAAGAATAATCGTGAGGCATTTGGCAACTTCTAATGCCATCACAACAGGTCAGGATGCAAAAAATTAGAGTTTGGCAGAACAGCATTTAGCACTTTAGAGTGAAGAATAAAGACATACCAACCACAGAAATAAAACAGACTTTCTAAATTTGTCCATTTTTATTCCAGGACCAAACTTGATATATCAACAAGTCAATCATAGAGCTGCCTGAGCACTCGGCATTTCCCCAGGGTCTGGTGGCCTTTTTTTGCTTCCTAGGTGTGACAGGTCTGTGACATCTGGTTAATACATTAGACAGGAAGTCCTAAACCTACTGGTAGCTAACACAGAATAAGCCACAGGTATACCTACCTTTCTAAGACTCAGTCAATAAACACATTTGTAAAAATATTCCCCCAAATGAAGACTGATCTGCAGGATCCGGTGGAAAAACACAACTACAAAGGTGTGTGTTCCTGTGCCTTCCTCATTCCTCTATCCTATTTAATATTTTCATGGTGAGCACAGAGGGAGAGGCTCATGTCTAATTCTGTCTTTTGATATCCTGCAGGAGCTCAGGATGTGCAACTATCTTTATAAGCAACCTTCACAAGCAGAGAAACACTCATTTAAAAAATAATCAGCTGGGAATCTGGTTAGAGTAATGCTTAGCTATTGAGGACTAAGAAAGGCAAGGTGGAAATTAATGTAGAATATATTAGGGAGGCTAAAAATGAGAGGCAATTGGACATGTGGGTGTCTGAAGACATCCTTTATTTTCAGAAATAGGTAAGACATGCAGGGCAATAAACCTTCAATTGGAGATTCAAATGGTATAACGCACCAAATTCACAAATGACAAGGACCTTTCTTTGTATGTTTTCTGATCTCTCTATGGTTCTATATATCATACAGGTCTTTGAAATATATATTTGGAACCAAGCAACATGCCCAGAAGCTGACTTTAGCTGTAAATCAACTCCTGGCTTAATGATTACTTTTTAAGGCAATTGTCTAGAAATTAAATGTATATAAAAGCCATAAGAGGTGATCAAAGTCTTTCTGTAGTAAAAGACTAGAAATATACAGGCAATGTACTGATCTGGTCTCTCCCAACCCAGGCCGCCTTTAACACCTATCATCACCCTCCACCATGACATACATGGTAATTGGTCACCTCACAGCCTAGTCTCAATCAAACACACTCAGCTCCTAATATTCCATGCTCTGCACAGCCATGGCTAACACTTCACGCTGTGGTTGTTCCTCCAGGGTGTGCCCTTTCAACTCAGCCCACGTAACTCAAGTCCTGCAGGAGGATTTAAACAAATCTGCACAAAGAGCATCAGGACCTCTCCTCCTACTTCACTCTATTGGTGAAGGACTCTGATTCTGGGTCCCACTATTGAGCTATGCAGGGTCTCCTGATGGGCCAAGAACTAGCAGAAGTCCTTTCCTGGATTTTCAGAGCACAGGATAAACAACTATAAAGCCATTTTTTCTCATATGACTAAGGAGTTCATACTAGTAACCTCCTTAAAAGATTATCAAGGATTAGGGAGCTTCATATTTATAAGCTTGCATGCACACATTCCCAGAATTCACTGAGGACTTCTAGTCCAGGGTCTGCTGAGCCACCTGGCACCTGCACAGCTCTTGGCCATATGCAATAGCACCTCCTGACATATTTTCATAGAGTCAGGATTCCCACAGTCTTCAAAAGGGACAATTTATTATCAGCATGCCATCAGTCATTGGCATTGTCACAAGTCACTCAGCATTCCCCAAAGTTGCCATTCTTTCTTTTAAATTATTAATTACTGTTGGTTTGCCTTCAAAAATATCAAGTTGGTTTATTCTGAATCTCACAGTGTTTTCTTATGCATTTGTGTAGATCTACTTAGAGTCTACTTTTTCTAACTACTTGACTTCAAGGCCTGTGTGTTTGGAGTTTAAATGGTTTTTCATCCATACCCTTCATGATAAAAGATGTATTCATAAACTCATCCTACTTACCTCACTCAGTTTTCTTGTACACAGACCCTGGATTGCAATCACTGAGTTCTTTGTTTTCCCATTAGAAGCTGGTAATAACGGAGCCAGGTGTCATAGTGCACACCCAGAATCCCAGGACTCAGGAAGCTAAGACAGGAAGAGCACTAGTTTGTGGTTAGCCTGAACTACATAGTAAGACCCTGTAGAAGGAGAGAGAGAGAGAAAGGAAGGAGAGAGAAAGAGCAAGCACAAAGTAAACAGGTAAGTGGTTAGCTAAAGTAATGGATTCTGGACCTTTCCTGGATATTAAAGACTTTAATATTAGAGATTTAGCACCTATGGGAAATTAGATACTTCTTAACAGCACCAAATTTTCCCATGAGGCCAATCAAGATTGAAGTAAATTGCAATACATATTTTAGAGTCCTCCTGTGATTAAAAAAAAATATCCCCCCAACACTGTAATGTTTTCTTTACAGAAATCCTGAAAGTTGATCCTGGTTTTGTGAGACAGTTCATATGAGAGCTGTGTTAATATCACTTTACAACCCAAGTTCTTTCTAAAGTTTGAATGAGGAAAAAGCATACAGGAAAAAAGTAGTTTGGGGAAAACAAAAGTGATTCTAAGAAAATCAATACCACATCTAAGACCTTGGCCTGGAACCTTTTATTGGACTATTCTCACACCAAAATTTTGTGCTCTGCTTCAAACATCCTGACGTGTCCCATCCTTCACCCATTCCAGTACTACAGAAGAAGAATAATCCCTTTCTTCACTGACACTCCTTCCTAATAAAGTTCTGCTTACATTTTGTCAAACACCATATAAAATACATAAATTGAAGCAACTTCCAGAATTTAGGCCAAAGGAAACTGAAGTATACCTGTGGATCCATTGTTGAACCAAATCTCAGATAGCAATAGGAGTTCCTAGCTAATACCTAGCCAACCTCACACTTTTTGGGACCCCAGCATAACTGTCTTTCTAGGATTGTTATTATATTTAATTCTATCATATGCAGAATGAAGATTGTATACATACATATATATACACATACATATATGTATACATATGTGCATGCATATTCATACCATATATGGTTTGTATGTACCCGCATTTGTATGTATATTCAGGTATATCTGTAATTATATATGTATATATGATGATATTATGAGAATTTATTATGGACCCATTATGTGCAAGGTAAGTCCTTTGGAGAGGGACAGGAGAACAGGGAAGACAAAAGGGTAAGGATACAAAGAGAAACAAAAAGACAGCACCTGAAAATTCATTTTGCAAAATCTATCCCCAAAGTGACCATGTGCCTACCTTACAATCTATCAACCCAGCCCCTAGGTGTGTACTCACCAAGAGATTGTGCAGTAATGTTCATAGTAACATCATTTGTAATAGCCCTAAAATGCAACAAACAGTCCATCAACAGTCATCTGAATATATAAAGTATGGTATATTTATACAATAGAGTATTCTATCTCAATGAGAATGAATAAATTACAATTTGAATCTAAAATGTCCCCCAAAGGTCATGTGTTTGAATGCTTTGTCCCTAGGTAGTGGCACTGACCTGGAAGGCTATGGAACTTTGGAAGGTTGTTGTTGTTAGGTGCTATTGAGTCGTGTCTGACTCATAGCAACCCTCATAGGGTTTTCAATGGCTGATTGTTTTGGGATTGCTTTCGGAGTGGATTGCCACATCTTCTCCCATTTTTGTGGTGCTGGGAATCGAACTGGGGACCTCAGAGACTGCAGAGTGGCACTCTACCAATTGAGCTAAATTCCAGCCCACTTTGGAAGGTAGGACCTAGCTTTGTAGAGGTGGGTCACCGGGAATGGTACTTTGGAAGTTTTATACCGGCCCCCCAGTAGCTCTCTATTTGCTGATACCATCATGTCAGGTCCTCTGCCACAGGCCCTTCCACCTGCCCTGCACCATGCTCTGCCCCTATGGACTGAAATTCTCTAATCTGTGAGCCCTAATAAATCATTGCTTTCATAAGTTTGTTTCTGTCAGGTATCTTGCCAAAGTAACATACTAGCTAACACAGAAAATTAGTATGTGAGAATGGGGTTGTTCCTGTGCAGAAACTTGACTATATGGTTCTTAAGCTGTTGGAACTTGTTTGTTGGAAGAGATTGGAGATATGGACAAGAGGAGCTGTAGAATGCTGTAAGCAGAGGTGGAAGGACAGTTCTGGTGAGAGTTCATAAGACTGGACTGGCAATGCAAATGTGGACAGTAAAGATAGGGTTCATGGGCTTTCAGAGGAAAATGAGGACTTTGGGGAATTGTTTTTGAGGCCATTCATGTTACATTCTGGTAAAGAGTTTGTCTGTGATTTTCCCATGTCCTAAAGATTTGAGGGAGGCTAAATCAAAAGTAATAGACTAAATAACTTGGTTGTTGTTGTTAGGTGCCATCAAGTCGGTATCCAACTCATAGCAACCCTCATAGGGTTTTCAATGGCTGAGTGCTTTGGGATTGCCTTGGGAGTGGATTGCCAGGCCCTTCTCCCATTTTTTGTGGTGCTGGGAATGGAACTCGGGTCCTCAGAGACTACAGTGCAGTGTTCTACCCACTGAGCTAAATCCCAGCCCAAGAGTTCGATTCCCAGCACCACAAAAATGGGAGAAGGACGTGGCAACCCACTCCCAAAGCAATCCCGAAACAATCTGCCATTGAAAACCCTATGAGGGTCGCTATGAGTCGGCATGACTCGACAGCACCTAACAACAACAAATAACTTGGTGGAGAATCAAAAAAGCATAGTACTAAAACTGTGCATTGGGTATTACTGGATGCTTTTAGACAGATTTATGATGAAAAAGAGGAAAAAGCAAAGCAAAAAGATTTGGAAAATGTGCAGTTTGAAGACAAAAAATATCATGAATATAAAACTGCTGTGGACAGGGCCAAGTGAATTAAGGAGCGAGTAATTATTAAAGGCCTGCAGCAATAGCACTGTGGCTTCTGATCCCATCAGATCTTAGAAGCTAAGTAGGGTCAGGCCTGGTTAGTACCTGGATGGGAGACTGCCAGGGAACATCAAATACTGTAGGTTTAGGAGGAGGACCTGGCAACCCACTCCCAAAAATCAATCTGCCATTGAAAACCCTATGAATAACAGAGATGCACTCACAATAGTGTTTTGCCTGTTGTACATAGGGTTACTATGAGTTGGATACCTACTCAAGGGTACCTAACAACAACAGCAACAATTATTAAAGAGATAAATCAATTAAGAGAAGCCATATACTTTGCATTGGAACAACAGAAAGGGCCTGGGGCCAAAGAAAGAGTTTGCCTGGCTCCTCCCACCTAAGACTCCAGGGTGTGAAATGGAAAACCCATTTAAAAGACTTTCCTTTGAAAAGAAGGTATCTGAAAAGCAAGTGCCTCTAGGACACACTCCGAAAAAAAAGTCTGCCCAGGAGTCCGCCCAGGGAATTCTTTTCTTGGCCTGGGCATGCAGAGGCTGCTGCTATGGCCATGATCAAATTGGATGAAGTTATTACTTTAGCAAGTAGACCTTGGTTTCATCGACATGGTGCTAGTTTTGCAGGCATGTAAATCCAAGAGTTAAGGGGGTATGGAGGCTGTTACCAAAATTCCAGAGAATACTCTGCAAGGCTGGGCAATGTGTACCAGGGTCAGATTCCCTGTGGAGAGCCCCTGTAGGGCTGGCACATGAAGCTTTGAAGGCAGAGCCTAAGCTGCAGTGGAGATCCCAGGATGTCAGAGATGCCAGCATTGTGGAATGTCTGCTAAGGAAAGCTACCTGCCAATTGCTGGGGCCCAGTCCTAGAGGGCCACGTGCCCTGGCAATAACAAGGCCACAGGGGTGGAGATGTCTAGGTCTGTTGGAGGCCAACTGATGCCACCATGTATCCCAGATGCCAGAACAGAGCTACAGAGTTTTTGTGCCTTGCTGGATTTTGGCCTTGCTGTGGGCCAATCTTTCCTTTCTGTGCTCATGTCCTCCATTTTGGAACCCTATTTACTCTCCACCATTGTATGTTGGAAGTACGTAATCTTTTTTTGTGTTTTTCAGGAGCCCACAGCTAAGTTTATCTTGAGTCTCAGTGGAGATTTTGGACTTTTGAGCAATGTTGAGGTTGTTAAGAATTTGGGGACTCTTGAAGTTGGACTGAATGCATTTTGCATTATGAGATGGTCATGAACCATTGGGGGCCAGAGGCAGAGTGGTATAGTCTTAATCTAAAATGTTCCCCAAAGTTCATGTATTTGAACACTTGGTCCCCAGGTGGTGGTGCTATCCTAGGAGGCTGTGGAACTTTGGGAGGTGGGTCCCTGGGGGTGGGCCTTTGGAGTCTTATGAGGTCCCCAATTCCAGTAGCTCTCTCTGCTCCTAATTGCCATGATGTGAGATCCTCTGCCATGGGCCTTGCTATCTGCCCCACTACCATGCCTGCCCTGCCTCTGGGGACTGAAATTCTCTAAGCCATGAGCTCCAATAAATCATTCCTCTCATAAGTTTGTTTCTGTCAGGAATTTTGCCACAGCAATACACAAGCTGACTAACACACTGACATATACAAAAGTTAGATGAATCTTAGACATAATAATGAGCAAAAAAGGCCCAAAAGAACACAGGTAGCATGGATCCACCTGCATGGAATCTAAAAACAGGCCATTTTGATCCATTCTTAGAAATAAGGATAGTGACAACCCTTGGATGGTGACTAAAACAGGACAGGTGGAAGAATGGTTTCTGAGTATGGGCAATGTTGTTTTAGTTAGTTTGCTTGTTTTGTTGATATGGGATCCTACTATGTAACCCAGGCTGTCCTTGAATTCACAATTGTCCTGCTTTAGCTTCTTGAGTGCTGAGAAATGTTCTGTTTCATGATCTGGGCACTGGTTATGTAAGTGTGCTATTTTGTAAACATTCATCAACCTAAACTTGAACTTATATATTTTTCTCTATATATGTTTTACTTCAACAAAATACAATCATTGCCCTCTAGATTATAATAGGATACCAAAAAATAAGCACAAGGATAATTTTAACAAATCTAAACACTATAATCAGAGTTCTTGTACTACTTAGGACATTTTCACCTTGAACAACAAAATTAACTTAACTTGCTTACTTGAGAAAAAAGCTAGGTATGGTTGTACATGCTCCAGCACTCAGGTGATGGAGGCAGGAAGATCATGAGTTCAAGGCCAGCCTGGGCTACACAGCAGTTAGAGGCCATACTGTATGTTCATATCTAGCAGACATTTCCTCAGAATTCATTGGTCAGAAATATATCACATGATCACTCCTTACCAGTCATTACAAAGGGGATTGTAGCCACTCTGAAGGGCTTCAGCTAATCAAGATGTTCTGAGTCAAAGTGAGGGAAGACCACCAAAACTAGCAGGGGATAGGGGCAAAGGGGGAAGGGCAATAGGGTTGGCAATCACAGAAGCACAAAGCTCAATGAGGGAACATTTGATTGAGAGAGTAAAAATAATTTTATGAAAAAGGTGGCTTTGGATACTGGATCTAAAAGATGCAAGGATTTTAAGAGGTGAGAGACAGAAGCTGGGAAATAATTTCAGGCTGGTGGGCAGACACGTAAAAGTCTAAGAGGTGTTCATGGAATAGCAGCTCATTCAGTGAGATCTGCTCAGGGAAGCTGTGGGAGATGATAAAGGAGGGGTATGGTCTCCTAATTGAGCAGTGAGCACTTAATTGAGGTAATAAAAAGTCACTGAAAGTTTCTTAGAAAGAATATCACATGATCAGAGTCTTGGCAGTGGTAATGTAAAGATTTGCCTGACTTGTAATATGTTGGTTACCTTTTACTGTGTGTCAGGTATCCTAAAACTTAATGTCTTAAAATAACAAATTTTTATTACCTCACGGTTTCTGTGGGTCAAGAATTTGGGAGCAGTTTGCCTGGGCAGTTCTATCTCATAGTCTTTTGTGATCAGGTTGTCAGGATGTTATCTGGGGCTGCAGTCATTTGAAGGTGTGACTGGCACTGGAGGATCCATGTCAGAGTTAGATCATTCATAGGACTTAATAGTGGGCTTTGGTTCCTTACCACATGAATCTCTACCTAGAACTGCTTGAACTTCCTCACAACATGGCTATTGGTTTCTCCCAGAGTGAGTGACCCCATGAAGTGGGAAAGAAGAAAGCTGGGTTTTTTTGGAGTTGAAAATGTCCTACTTAGCACAAAAACTCCGGTGATAGTTTTTATATTTATGTTAAAATTATCCCTGCCATGTCTTACATGACCTGCCTTCACACGCAGTCAAGTTTCAGGTAAAATATGATTCCTACCATATTCTGGGGCTGGGATTTAGCTCAGTGGGTAGAGTGCTGCGCTGCAGTCTCTGAGGCCCTGAGTTCAATTCCCAGCACCGCAAAAATGGGAGAAGGACCTGGCAATTCACTCCCAAGGAAATCCCGAAGCACTCAGCCATTGAAAACCCTATGAGGGTTGCTATGGGTCGGATACCGACTCGACGGCACCTATCAACAACACCACCACCACCATATTCTGTACATTGTAAGAGAATCACTTAGAAGAACCTATATTCAAAGGATGGGAGTTGAGCTCTACCTCTGGAAGGGAATAAAATCAAAGAATTTGTAAACATGCTGTAAATTCATGGCAAGTGGGGGTCCCCATGCTCTGCTCTCCTTACCTGGTGCCTGCAGTTAGGGCCACAGAAGACATACCAGCAAAGGTGCAAAGCAGTCCTGGGAATGGGAGGTGTAATACAGCCATGAAATCTCATCCCTACTTGTTCTTGTCCTCCCTAAACACTCTTTGGTTGGTGACATTGAATGCTCACTAGCAAGAACTTTTAGTTTCAGGTGACAGTGTTGAGAAAAGAGACTTTACACAACAAATTAGGTCTTTGGCTTGCCTGTATCTGCCATGCAAGGATAATGCTTCTGTCTTTAGTTTTCAGAACATTATCAAGCTTCTGAAAGGCACCATCTGATTGATCTCAATCTAGAGTATTTTTCCCAAATGAGAATTGTGGGAAAATCCAATATTAGTCAGTAGAAAATATGCACACTCACGAAGTCTAAATACTTGCTTCCTTGTGACTTAGTTACTCTAAATTTTGCCCACACAGATCTCTGGATTGAATTCAGAATAAAGCCAAAAGGCAAAAGCCATTTTTGTGTGGCTCAGAATGAAAACATGCAATGGAAACTCCAAATGGACTGCACTGGTTGTCCAACCAATGATGGGTTAGGGGAAAAGGAAAAGATGTTTCTTTAGAATCATGGTTCTCAAAGTGTGATTTTCCCCAGATCAATAGTACTAGTGCCACCAAGAAACTTACTAGACACGCAAATTCTCTGGCCCACCCTGGACCTACTGAGTCAAAAACTCTGAGGCAAGCCCAGAAATCTGCATCTTAACAAGGTTTTTAGGAGATTCTGACACATATTCAAGTGTGAGGACAACTTTTTTAGAAAAATCCTCCCCCTGTGTAATTTCATAATAACTTGGTTAAGTAGCTGGGCTGGATATTTTCTTTTGTTCTTGTTCATGCACAAACACCATCACAGGAAAGGCACAGAGAGATTGGGACAAAAAGCACAAAGTACAATGACACAGGCAGCTGCTTATAGAACCAGCACCAGAGCCCAGGTTCCCTGATTCCAGTAAGTGGAAAATGTCTAGTGCCCTTTCAAGAAAAAGGATGAAGAGAACAGGGGAGGGGGAAGAAAGGGAGGAGGAGGAGAAAGATTAAAAATAGTATATTTTCAAACATGGTTTCATAAGACATCAGTTCATGCTAAAGACAATAGCTAATTCAAACTCCAGTGATCTTCCACACAAGCCCTAATAAAAAGCTTAAAATTTTAAATAATTTTCTACCCCATTAAACTCATCATTATGGAGGGTGTTGCTCACACCTTTAAAAGAACAAACATCTCACCAGAGATGCATCTGGTACTTCAGAACTTCCTCCCAAACAACTAGTTAGCTTTTATCTCATGGACACTGTGAAGGGAATCAGCGATTATGTTTCAGTCTTCCAGAAAACTCGAAGCAAATTAGCAAGCAGACATCAATCAGCCTTTGGTATAAGAGCCTCATGCAGCTTCGTCTCATTTCTCCTGCCTTTATTTCCCCCACCTGATTTACCTCTTTTACCATCTACTTTGCTATGCTATTTGGTGAGTAAATACACTTTAAAGTGGGAGAAGAGAGAAAGGTTGTTTCCCCAAGAAGACTGAAGACCTGGGTGGAGACACAGTCAGAGGGCCAGCCATTAATCAAGTAGGGCAGAGAGTCCCAGGGCATCCCCTGATGTTGTGGCCGCTGCAGTCAGGCTGCTCTGCCTCTGGCACAGATAGAGGGGAGAACAGCTATTAGTGGCAGAAAAGCTCTTTGCACAGGTCATTTCCTGGGGTTTGCAAAAAGGAATAGAGAAAAAACTGTGGCCTAGCATTAGTGTCTCATGAGATGGTAATTTCTGTCCAATTTATATCCTCACTTTGAGACTAAGTTAGTGTCCACACAGGATTGGCAAGCCTGCTGCAGATGCCCCATATCCAAACACATCTCCCTATTGCATCTCTATCATGCATCAGGCTTGGCTCAAGACCACTCTGCCTCTATGCTGTTCACAGTCCCGGGCAAGACAGGCCAGTGATGTCAAGACAGGAAAGTACAAATTGTCAGGACTACCTGGTTCAGTCTTCCTGTAAAAACAGAAAATATTTGTTTTGATTTCTTGGGTATCTAGTTTGAAACAGGTAAAAGGTACCTTCCTTGGGCTGCTACCTTGGGAGCATTTATTTCAGCTCCAAGGCAGTGTGATTGGAAAGGAGCCGGGAGTCAGCCACACAGCAGAGACTGTTTAGAGTGGCCCACTCTGCCAGCCAGCGGTGCCTCCCAGGAACATTTCCATAAACAGTTCTGTCAGGACTGCAGTGTCAACCTTGACCAGTCACTTCTGAGCCCCGTTACATCCTAATGACACTTCTCCATTGTCCCCTTCCCCCGACCCCAGAGCATGACAGATGAGGAGCTTCATGGAACATGTCCCCAAGCTGTGATGGGAATCCGTCTCGCTCCACTGCAGAAAAAATATATATCGCTGAACAGCTGTGAGGAATTCTTTCATTATTCATCTGCAATCGTACTGCTAGTCTTCCCTTCTTCTTTTTACAATAAAAAATGGAAACAGATCAAATGGCATATTCTGACAATGATTGTTTCCCAACATCCAGGCCAGGAGAGGGGAGGCAGCCAGGAGAACTGGAAAGAGAACAGAGGGCATTTGAAGCCCTGGGCCACAGGAACATGCCCTGAAGGATGGAAAGGTGAGGAAGTTTCCCAGGGTGGCTTGATCTGCATGGTGGCCACACAGGGTCAGCTCAAGGCTGGATGCTTCTGTTCAAAATCTTTTTGTTTGGAGCAATTTACAACCATCCAGAAATCAGATTGGAGAAGCTGTGTATAAAGAAGGTAAATGATAACAAAGGCAGAAACATCCACAGGGTGAAGAGAGTGAAGACAGACACCCAAAGATCACAAACTCAGTGTTAACCACACTAGAAAACAGATTATCAGGTCTTTTGAATAGGTGCACCTCCTGGGCAGGGCTCTCATGAAGGTGCCTGCCTCTCCAGAAGCTCTGTGGATGGTAAATGGAGGCAAGCAAAGAGGAGGGAGGGTGTGATAGAACAGATACTCTCATACATTGCTGGGTGGAGTAGGGGGCCGTGGAAAATAAACTGGTATACTCCTTGGAAAGCATTTTAATAATAAATAGTAAGAATACTAATAATGCTTATCTCCTTTGGTCTAATAATTCTACTCCTAGGACTTTACCCTTAAAAATAACCCTCAGAGCCAGGAGCGGTGGCGCACGCCTGTAATCCTAGCGGCTCAGGAGGCGGAGGCAGGGGGATTGCAAGTTTGAGACCAGAGGCAGTCTGCGTAACTTAGCGAGACCCTGTCTCAAAAAAAAAAGTTTAAAAAATGGGCTGAGGGTGCAGCTCAGTGGTCTAGCACTTGGAAAGCTTGCAAGCGCGAGGCCCTGGGTTCAACCCCCAGTACTACAAAAACAAAAACAAAAACAAAAACAAAAACCCTTAAAGCCAGGTGCAGTGGCACAGGCAGGTAATCTCAGCGGCTCGGGAGGCAGAGACAGGAGGATTGCAAGTTTGAGACCAGAGGTGCAGCTCAGTGGTCCAGCACTTGCAAAGCAAGCAGGCGCGAGGCCCTGGGTTCAATCCTCAGTACCACAAAACAAACAAACAAACAAAGAAACAAAAAACTCAAAATGGGCAGTTATTATGCACAAAGATCTTCATTATAGGCTAGATAGTAAAGAATTAACCTAACTCAAATTATAGTCTAGGCATTGTCCTTAGCAACAGGGAGGTGATGTTTTGGTCCTCAGAATGTCCCTCCTAATAAGATTGTCATTGCTGGTCTGGACCCTTGGACACTGGACAGCTTAACAGTGTGATTTCTGATGGGGACTTTGACCATGCAGGATCTATTCTACCTCTGGGGCAGGAGGGCTATAGTCTAAAGATAGTAGCATGAGTTGGAGCCCCAATAAAAACTCTGGACACCAAGGTTTGAGGGAGCTTCCCTGGTTGACAGTACTCTGTACATATTGTAACACATAATTGTCAAAGAGCTAGCACTGCCCATGCCTCCATGGGACAATTGGAAGCTCCAGGTCTGGAATTTTCCTGAATGTGCCCCATGTGTCACCACCCTTGGCTCATTTTAATCTGTATCCTTTGATTGTAATAAACCATAACCACAAGTATAACAGCTATCAGCAAGTTCTGTGAGTCCTAGAGAATTATGAAACCCTGAGAGGGGGAGTCTTTGGAACCCCACCTGACTTGTAATTGGTGTCATGAGTGAGGGCAGCTCTGGGACTATTCTCTAATTTCACAGCTGGTGTCAGTAGTAAGGTGGTCTTGTGAATTGTGGTCCCTCTAATTTTGCACAGGGTTATTTATAAAAGCAAAGCTAAAGCCTGGGAGCACCTTGAATGTTCAATGATAGGAGCATCATGTGTACCATATGCACAGTATTATGTAGCCATTACATATAGCACGCATAGGGGCCGGGAAGGTGGAGCACTTGCCATGCATGAAGCCCTGAACTTGGTCCTCAGCACTGCAAAAAATTGTGTGTCAAGGTCAAAAAGAGAAATACTGTATGTTCTTACTCATATGTGGGAGCTGAATCTTACTCAAAGGAAGAAAAACTCCTATATATAAGCTGATATGTCAAAAAATGCACAATTAAACTTAGTGAAGAAGTGACAATATAAAGAGTAAAAAGAGAGAGGAAGGAAACTAGCAAAAGGAAGCAAAGATTGTGGAAGGTGGGATGGGGAGGAGAATCAATAAGAGGGATAGAGGAGGAGAGGATAATCTCAAGGTTAAACAATGCAATTTCATGAATACATTGGAAAAATAAGGGAATATAACCCAAATATGCATTTGAGTTTTACTACATATTAGCCATAAGGCTCCCTAAACCTTGTGGGATGATGAAAATGTATCCAGAAGCGATGTAATGGTTGCATAATGGAAAAAGCCAGTGCTGTATTACTCTGTACCCCATGATCATTTACTAGTAAAGGGAAAATAAATAGATAAACTTTAGTCAAAAAAAATGTGTGCGTGTGTGTGTGTGTGTGTGTGTGTGTGTGTGTGTGTGTGTGTGCAGCACTTATAAAGAACTTATATTATTACTTCTTGCCCTTTTGGCTAAGAATACATGAAGAAAGTCTATTAACAAAGGGGAAAGTTACATAACATGTCCAGCAGAAAATGTTTGATGTGTAATATTAGTATTTACCTGTAGATCTTTGAATATATATAGAATAATGTTCATATAAATTATACAAAAATGCCAATGAATAGCCATTTAGAAGTGGCAATATTATTTGATATTACAATAACTGGGAGCCTCTCGAAAGCCCGAATTTGACTATGTAACTAAAAATGCCACCAAAACGAAAGAGAGAAGAAATATAAGGAAATCTAAGTAATAGCAGCAGGAATATTGACAAGTACAATTCAAAAGGGTGGTAAGACAAATACAAAGGGTAGGAAAAACCCCATATAACAAAAGGCCCACAGAGCAAGTAGCATGAAGTTCTAAGAATGGTGCCAGGAGGTGCTATCGAAGAGAACTTCAAGATGACGGGTGGTGTGAGTCTGTAACAGGAGCTTTGGCCTGGTAAACCCATTTTGGGTCACTTATAGTTTGGGTGTGAAATATTTCCCAAAGCCCTATGTGTTAACAGCCTTGGTCCCTAGCCTGTGATGCTATTGGGAGGTAGGAAAACCTTTAAGAAGTGAGCCCTAAAGCCAGGCGTGGTAGCTAGTACACGCCTGTAATCCCGGCAACTCATGAGGCAGAGGCAGGAGGATCACAAGTTTGACGAGACAAGACGCAGTCTGTGTAACTTCACGAGACTCTGTCTCAATAAGTGAAAAAAAAATGGGCTGGGCATGCAGCTCAGTGGTACAGTACTTGCAAAGCATGCAAGCACCAAGCCCTGGGTTCAACCCAAAGTAAAGCAAAAAAAAAAAAAAAAGAAAAAAAGAAAAAGAAAAGAAAAAAGAAATGAGGCCTAGTTAGAGGAAGTTAGGTAACTGGGGATGTGCCTTTGAAAGGAAAATTGGGACCCCCCAACCCTTTCCTCTCTTTCTTTTTGCTTCCTGACCACCATGAAGTGAAGAGGCCTCCACTACCATGTGCTCACACCATGATGTACTGGGCCCTTTCAGACTCAACAGCCAGCACAAAATGATCACGGACTGAAACCTCTGGAATTATGACCCAAAATAAACCTTTCCCCCATTGTTTGTTTCTTTCATACAGAGTCTTGCCCAGGCTATCTTGGAACTTACTATGTAGTCCTGGCTGGACTCAAACTCATGACCCTCCTGCTTCAGCTCCTCAGTGCTGAGATTATAAGTATGCATCACTATGCCCAGCACCTTTGTTCCTTTCAAGTTGATTATCTCAGGCCTTTTGTCACAGTAACAGACATGTGGGTTTTAAAAATATTTTTTAATACCGACAGCAAGGGCTTCATTCCTTGAGTGAGGCAAAAGGGCCTTAAATGGATAGCATGCTCAAAACACTTTCCTAAATATTACCTCTATTTTCATGGCTTCTGTTATTTACAATCTTGGCAGAGAGGAGTGTGAATAAAAACTTTGCTATAGTTTGGATTTTGGATGTCCCCCAAAAGCCCATATATTAAACGTCTGGTCTGCAGCCTGGGGCTATTGGGACGTGTGGAAACTTTAAAAGATGGGGCCTTATGGGAGGTCTTTAAATCATTGAGGGGGGCGCCCTTGAAGGGGACTGTGGGACCCCAGTGTCTGTCTCTCTGCCCCCCCCCCCCGCTTCCTGGCCATGAGGTAATCAGTTTTACTTCACTACACATTCCTACCAGGCTGTGCCGCTGCAGGCCCAAAAACCAATGGGGCCAATTAATGATAGACTGGAACCTCTAAAACTGTGAGCCAGAATAACCTTTTCTCTTCATAAGTTGACTACCTCAGATGTTTGTCATAGTGATAGAAAGCTGATTAATACAGACTTTAATAAAGAAGATGATTTTTGATTTAAGAGTGTCAGAAAGCTGATGCCAATAATGAGTTGAGACTTATAAAAAGAGCATCAAACATGGCTTTATAAAGTTGAGGGGGAAAAATGTCATAGGCCACTGTTTAGGAATAGTAGTGATTTTTATCAGAAAGGCAGCAGACCCTCTATACTGTACTTTGCTTCCATCTTTATGTCAAATAAAATCTTTTACCATGAAACGAGTCACAGAAATGTTGATAAGAGGGAATTAAGTCTCTAAGTGAAGAGATTATAAAAAGTGCACTTTTTTTCTAACTACAAAAATGAATTAAAGTCACTTACCTCAAGGAATTACTTTCCAGAATGCTGATAACCCTTACAAATGGGATTGCTAAATTGTTGTTGGGGATCTTAGAGGCAAACAGCAGATTCTAGACGAGGGTTGGCATTTTTATAACAAACAGATTACAGCCTGGATATAATGCATTATATTCCACTAAGTATTTTAACACAAATTCTTGTTTGTTGGATCAAGTGAAAGAATAAATAGGTCCATGAATGGTAATGCCCCATGCAGAGATTTGTGATTCTTATCAGTGGGATACACTCTTATTCTGCCCATCTTACAGTTGAGGAAGATAATGTTCAAATAGATTTGCCTACAATCCCACTGATGGTTCATTCTGCAAACACAAGAGCTTACTAATTACCCCTAAGGAAAAGTCTCAGATTCTAAATAACCTCTGAGCACCTAGAAAACAAACAGGTGATCACTCATTCACTTACAAAATACATATACATAATATCAGATTGCCAACATTTCTACCTATGCCGTAATTATTAGACTCTTGGATATGATATATGGATATAAATGTTATATGTATCTCATTAAAGGGTTTCCTAATCCCCTCCCCTGTCAGGCATAAGCCTGGGCTGTCCCTTGATAGACAGTGGAATCCTAAGGTGCCAACTAGGAATGCTGGAAAGCTGTTAGTGTGATTAGAAGCTGAGTGGAGGTAGGCTTTGCTCAGAGCCTGCCTCACAGTGAAACTTGCATTTCATTTTGCTTGG
Organism: Pedetes capensis; assembly: GCA_007922755.1. NCBI lineage: Eukaryota > Metazoa > Chordata > Mammalia > Rodentia > Pedetidae > Pedetes > Pedetes capensis. Next base: position 90,663 of record VMDO01005558.1, read on the forward strand.
AATTACTTTTTTGTAAGTAATTGACTGTGACCCTCATACATTTAAAGAAAACAGAGAATTTTCCTGGGAAAGTATTGCAGAACTCACAGATCTGATAAGAAGAATGGATGGGGCGAAGATGGGCAGGCCTCATCTGGCCAGAAGAACCTTCTAGTCATGGCTCTCTCGCTGGAATGCACATACCAAAGTGTTGTCTTCGTGAGGGATAGGGAGGCTTAGCCTGAGCAACTACGCCCATGCTTTGTGCCTGAAGAAAGAGAAGAGAAGAGAAGCTTCATTTCATGAAGCTCATGAGATAAGAGTGGAGGACAGAACCCCCAAAAGAAAGTCAGAGTTGTTGCTATAAATGACTAAACTACCTTATGCAGGTGGCCAAACAGGGCAGCATATTGGAAGAACCTCTGCTTCTAGGGCCTGTGTTAACATCTGGGGGGACTTCAGCAAGAAAAGCATTCCTCCCCCGAGAAACCACTTATGGTAGGATTGAATGAGGGAATGGGTGGAGAGGGAAAGGGATCGTAAACAACAGGGCAGTATAAGATGCTCACTGCCATCACTGACAGGACAGGAGGAGTGGTGCATTTGGGGAAGGAACTGAGCACATTCTAACCCAGCCCACTCTGGGCTCTCTTTTGAAGCAGTGCATGGTCACTGCTCTTCGCTACATAGTGACTTTGTGGATTTGGCTCAGTCCCTATCACAAGGAAAAGAATGCAATTCAGTTTTCAGCTTGAAGAATCTGAAGCCCTGCACTCTATTCAGTTGTAAAGCTGGACATCTGGGTTTCCTCTCATTCTTGGCTGTGATGAAGACCAAAATGGAAAAGATATGGCTACTAAATTTGCAAATTATCCAAAGCTGTGCATGAAAGTGAATACTTCTGATGGCAGAAAACTGATTTTAAAAGGCTCCAAAAGGTGAATCAACAAATCAACCTATACAATAAAATGTAATCATAATAGTTATTTGTTTATCATGTAGATTTAAACAAAACCAATCATATAGGTATAGGATGGAGAAGCAAGGCTTTAGCTGTAGTATACATCAAACCGAAAAGAGGCTTTTGACTTGTTGTTAGGTGCTGTTGAGTCAGCTCTGACTCATAGTGACTCTATGTACAATGGAACAAAACACCCCTTGACACTGTGCCAGGCACAAGATCATTTTTATGTTTAAGCCCATTGTTGCAGTCACTGTGTCAATCCATCTAGTTCAGGGTCTTTTTTTTCATTGACTCACCTCTATCCCAAACATGATGCCCCTTACCAGGGATTGGTCCCTCCCGACAACATGTCCAAAATATGTAAGACGCAGCCTAGCTATCCTTGCTTCCACTCTGGCTGCGCTTCTTGTAGAATGGATCTGTCGGTCCTTTTGGCAGGCTATGGTATATTCAATATTCATCTCTAGCACCATAATTCAAAAACTTCACTACTTCTACTGTCTCCCTTATTCAATGTCCAGCTTTCACAAGCATATGATGCAATTGAAACTATCATGACATGAGTCAGGCACATCTTCATCTTCAATGTGACAGCTTTACTTTTCAACACTTTAAAGAGGTCTTTTGCAACAACTTTGCCCCATGCAATGTGTCTTCGATTTCTTGACTGCTGCTTCTGTGGGTGTTGATTGTAGACTTTAGATTAAAACTATCTTTTTATTTTTTTTTATTTATTTTTTTTGCTGTACTGGGGGTTGAACCTAGGGCCTTGTACTTGCATGTTTTGCAAGTGCTGGACGACTGAGCTGTGCCCCCAGCCCATTTTTTTACTTTTTTGAGACACGGTCTCGCTAAGTTATGCAGACTGCCCTTTGTCTCAAACTTGTGATCCTCCACCTCCGCCTCCCAAGCCACTGGGATTACAGGCGTGCGCCACCTCGCCCAGCAGATCAAAACTATCTTAAAACAAAGCTAAAGGGTATCTTCCAAAGCCACCTAAGTGGGCCTTCAGCTATGTGAAGACAAGCGTGAAAAATGTACCTCTGAGCTGAAGGGTAGGGGGCAGGCAAGAATAGGGAGGCTGCCCAAAGAGCTGAGAGAAGTGCCCCTGCTATGCTTCCAAGCCAGAGGTTTTGATGAATGACCAGATATGAGGGCTAAGTCCAAAAGGACTTAACAGGATTGCAACTGAGAGAGTGAGGAGTTAGGAGCCAAGAAGGAACTGGATCTAAGTGAAAGACACAGGAGCCCATGTAGAGGTTAGTACACACAACCACCAGGAACACCAGAAAGAAGATTTTGGTCAAGTGTAAGAGAATACCTTTAAGAGGTGAGCTTTCTGACACCAGATGAGCAACAATAGAAGGCATAATGGTACTCAGTGGTCAGGAACCTGCAGCAAATTCATGTATCAGTTGGGAAATGGGGCTAAACCACAGACTTGAGGCCCCATCAGTTCTGGATTTCTGTGATTCTGCCATGAAACAATGAATGCACACCCTCATTTTGACTGCAAGCACAGCATCCAGCATATTTGTTTGATATTAGGGAACATCAATCCATGATGAAACTCAGAAATTGAAGTTCACCAAGGCCCCTCCTCAGCTGCCATGTTTGATAGTTAGCCAAGCTCCTGACAGAAAGGTTCAAAGACACTGAAGTCTTGTTTTTCTTGATGCCCATGGAGAGCTTGCTGTTACCTGGCTGTGGGCTGCAGCCCTCTGGGTAGAAAGCATGTCTGAGTCAGTGCCTCTGTCAGGAGACAGATGGAAACGGCCACATGACCCTTGGTCCCACATCCATTCCACCAAATGGAGAGACATGACAAGCCTTTTATTTTCAGGACAGAGCATCATTGATTATTCCCCGTTAATGCTTCCCTGTCGATGGCAGGCAGGGACTAGAGGGAAATGGAAGGATGTGATATCTGGGCCCCCCAGAGGGAAAATCAATGTGATATGGTTTGATATTTCATCCTAAGATAACCTCTTTCTCCAAGCTCCCACCCACAGGTCAATGTTTCTCTCTCCACCAACTCCACCAGATATTGTTACATCTTTTCACACTCACCAAAGGACAGGGAGAAAAGAGAGAAGAAATGGATATCAGCAATTATTAAACTCTGCTTTTGTTTTCTTTTAGGAAGTTATGGCAACTAAACAGTCTACAGGCCACCTTCAGACTTTCTCTGCAGCTTCAGATCAGAGGGGCTGAGCCTCCCTACTGAATTAGCCTAAGAAACCCTTGTCTGACTTATTACAGATGCATCCAGCAGTCAGCCAATCTCAAAGGATGACCTTGGAAAACCGACAGCCTAGAAACTGCATGCCCCCGGCACAATGCTGACAGTTACAAGTTCAGAGCAAGAGGCAAAGACTTGTAATGCAGGGAGGTGAGCGGGAAGAAGCAACCTCTTTCTTTGTGTACACACACACAAACACATACACACACACACCACATCAAACACCAACAATGTTTATGTAACTCCCTCCCCAAAAGAAACTCAACATTCAAAACAAAACTCTTGAGAATCTTGGATCTGACAGAAAGGAGAAATTTTGTTCCTTCTGGGGTCTCAGGGTAAAAAGGAAGCAACCTATTTAACGACCTTTTAAATGAGGATGCAAAACAGTAATTTCCAGATTCCTAAAGCTATTCTCACTCTAGTTCCAAACAGGGTTTCTTGTTAGCAGACAACCTCACCAGCGCTACAAGCCTCATAGACCCATAAAGAAGTGTTGCTCCTGGAAAGCTCCTAGGTTGTTGACTGCTTTGTCTCCATGTAGGAGTTGCCTCAAAGGGAAGAGACTAGATGGTTTTCCCACTGTCTTTGCTCTCAGGGGCCAGGAATCATGGGCTGAGTCACCTGGGAGAGGCTGGACCAGGTAACCGCCACTGGGCTTTCAAATCTCAAACTCTGGATGGCTGAGTCCATGAGCTGGTTTACTGTTTGATGGAGAAATTGAGCAACCCCTGTTTTACACACCTATAGGCTATACTTTGGATGTGGTTTGAGGGTGTCCCCCAAGTATTCATGTGTTGAAATTTCATTCCCATTGTGAGGTATCAAGAGGGTGGAAACCAACTATGATTGTGATGTTTAGAGAGAGGATCTTTAGGAAGTGATGGGGATTGATAAGGTCATTAGGATGGAGTGCCCGTGATTGAACACTAGTGGCATTAAGAGAAGAAACACACACACACACACACACACACACACACACACACACACACACACACACTTCTTGTCTTGCCAAGTGATGCTATGCATGCCTCAGAACTCTGCCAGAAAGACCATCATTAAATGTGGCCATTACTAAATGTGCCTCCAGAATCATTAGCCAAAACAAACCTCTTTTCCTTATAAAATTAGCTTGCCTTGCGTATTTCGTTATAGTAATGAAAAACCAAATAATACACTACCCAATGTGGATATTAATTTTCCTAGAGTTCTTATATATATTGCTTTTCCCAATGCATTTCTAAATGTATGGCATTATGTCTGTGTTATAAGCATGAGATACTTTTTAATATCTTAAAAGCTTGTGTCTTTTAGCAGGAACATGATTTATTTTATGTTACTCAATTCACAAATAACCTGCGAGGATGCTGCCACTGAGGCTCTGGAATATGAATATCCTAGCATGGTCTTGAGACAGTGTGTCTGCATATCCCTGGGTTCATCTTCCTTGGAGAATCAACCTCATGCCATCAGTTCTGTCTCATCAGCTGGCCACAGTCACTTCCACCCCAGAGTCCCTCCGCCCTGGGCTCTGGGACTCCATTGGCCTCACCTCCCTGCTGCCTAACTGCTACTCCTCATGGCCAGACAAGTGCTCAAGTCCTTTGAGATTAGGGGAAGAAGGGTGCTAATGACATCCACAGGCAGCTGCTTAGTGCCACACCAGGCGTTTGATGGGAAGGGAGATTGTCCCAATGAGAACAGATGCTGGTCAGAAAACTAGAAGTCAGAATCTCAGCATGGCCTTTGCTGTGAAAGTTCCTTTTCAAAAAACAGGTAGAATTATACATGGCTTCACGATCTATTGTGAAAGGAAATGTCAGGCGCTCTCAAGGACCCCTCAGTCTGGGAGCAAGAGCCTCTGTGCAGTACTTCCTGCCCAGGTCCTGGGCTTGAAGGAGAAGTGGGTCTGCCTATGCCCTGTCCAGGCTCTCAGACATCCCCCTGCACTCAAAGATACTTATCTACACTCAGGCACATTTTTGTTGATTTTATCTCACCTTGTTTTTGAAAGCAACACACTTACAGAAAAATGCACAATCACAATTGTATAGATCCATGAATTTCCATAAGCAGAAATTAATCCATTTGTGCTGCTATAATAGAATACCTAAGAATAGTTTATAAGGAACAGAAATTTATTTACTCACACTTTTAGAGGCTGGAAAGTCCAAGATGAAGGTCCCAGCCTCTGGTGGGACCCTTCTTGCTGCATCCCTGCATGGTGGAAAGTGAAGGGACTGAACTCACTCTTGCAGTTCTTTTTTTATAGTGGCATTAATCAATTCATGAGGCTGAAGGCCCCATGACCTAAACACCTCCACCAAGGCCCCACATCCCAACATTGTTGAATTGAAGATTAAGTTTCCAACACATGGATTTGGGGAACATAATCAGTTCACAACAAGAAACAAAGGCAAAGAAACATCATCTTCATTATCAGAGGTCTTTTGTCTCCCTCCAGTTACCACTCATACCTACATGGAAGCATGACCCTGATTTTTTTGTTTGTTTGGTTTTGGTTTTGGTTTTTTGGTGGTACTAAGGGTTGAACCTAGGGCCTCACGCTTTCATGCTTTGCAAGTGCTGGACCACTGAACTGCACCTCCAGCCCATTTTTATTTTTTTACTTTTTTTGAGACAGGGTCTCGCCAAATTACACACTGCCTCTGGTCTCAAACTTGCAATCCTCCTGCCTCTGCCTCCCAACTTGCTGGGATTACAGGTGTGCGCCACCGCGCCCAGCTCATGACCCTGATTTATAATAGCAAAGCTCAGTTTTGCTTGTGATGGCAGCTTTCCATCACTGTGACAATATACCTGAGATGAACAACTTATAAGGAAGAAAATTTGTTTTGGCTTATGGTTTCAGAGGCTTTAGTCCATGGTCACTTGGCCCTGTTGCTTTGGAACAAGCACATCACGGTAGGAGCATGTGGTAGAAAAGGTCTCTTCATCTCATGGTTATCAGGGAAGAAAAGGGAGAAGGGATTGGAGCCTCAATATCCCCTTCAAGGGCACACCCACAATGACTTAACTTCTTTCCATTAGGCTTATTATGGATTGGATCTTAAATGTTCCATAAAGACCCATACGCTAAAGGCCTGGTCATCAGGCTGTGGTGCTACTGGGAGATAATGGAAACTTTAGGAGGTAGAGGCTAGTGGAAGGAATGTGGGTCATGGGGCGGGGTGCATGTCTTTGAAGGAGATCTTGAAACTCCAGCTCCTTCCTCTCTTTTTGCTTCCTTACTTCCAGAAGGTGAACAACTTTGTCGTGTGCTCCCTGCTATGATGTCCGGCCTCACCACAAGTCCAAAAGCAACACAGCCAAATGACCAAACTATGAACCGAAATAAATTTTTATGCCTTATAAATTATCTCAAGTATTTTGTAACAGCAACAGAAAGCTAACAACAAGACCTCACCTCCTAAAGTACTACTACCTCCAATACTGCCACAGGCTGGTGACCAGGCCTTTCACACATGGGCCTCTGGGAGACATTTAAGACCTAAACCACAATTCTTGTTCTTAAATTTATATAAATGGAATCAAACAGTATGTTCTTATTCTTGGCTTCTTTTGCTGAAAACTATTTCTGAGATTCATCTATGTTGCTGCATATGATTTGTTTACCCTCATTTCTATATTATTTCTACTGTATGAACACTCTGTAATTTATTAACTCATTACCCCATTGATGGGCATTGGTGTCATTTTCAGTTTGGTTGTTCACTGTAGTACTGCTATGCATATATGTTTGTACATACATATGTACAAATCTCTATTGGGTATATGCATAAGGGTGGAATTGCTGGTACATTGGGTTTACATATATGTACTTTTAATGCACATTGCCAAATCCCTTTCCAAAGGGGTCATACCAATTAATACCCTGACAAGTAATTCGCGGTGTTAGTAGCTCCACACCTTTATGAGTAGTTGGTGGTATTGGTCTTTTTAATTTTAGCCATTCTGTTGAGTGTGTACTGGTATTACATTGTGAGGTTTTGTTGTTTATTTATTTGTTTGTTTTGAGATAGAGTCTCATCAGGTACCCGGCTGGCCTGGAATTCACTACGTAGCCTAGGCTGGCCTCAAATGTTTATCTCCTCGCCTCCACCTCCTGAGTGCTGGGATTAGAGACACGTACCACCATGCCCATCACTGTGTTTTTTACTTGCATTTCATGGATGGCCAATGATACTTGAACATTTTTTCATATGTTCATTGGCCATTTATTTGGATATTCTCTTGTAATATTTTGTTAAACTCATTTACCTAGTATTCTGTTGGGTTATCTAATCTGTAGTGTTTTGTTTTTGTTTTGGGGTTTTAGGGTTTGTTTCTGTTTTTTGAAGCAAGGTTTCACTGTACAGCCCAGGCTAGCCTTGAACTTGCATGGGTCCTCCTGCCTCAGCCACCTGAGTGCTGAGATTGCAGGCATGAGCCACCATGCCTGGTTTAATTTGTAGTAGTTTCATGTTTTGCAGTGCTGGGGATTGAACCCAGGGCCTCATGCATGCTAAGCTGGCACTTTACTACTAAGTTACACCCACCCCTGTGGTAGTTGTTAAAATAGATTTTGGATGCAAGATTTTTACCAGATATTTGTAATGTAGATATAATCTCCTACCCCAAGGCTTGCCTTTTTATTCTTAATGAGTTCTTTGATAAATAGGAAAAAAATAAATTTTAATATAATCCAATGCATTAATCTTTTTCTGAGTAGCACTTTTTATATTTTATCTTTACCTACTTCAAAGTAATGAGGATATTTTCCTAATTTTTTCCTGCACACTTTACTGCTTTACACTTTCACCTATGCAAACTAAGTGGATTTGGACCTATTTACATTATGAAAGTAGGGCTGGCGATTTATATTACATAGGAACATCCAGCTGAGTCAGCACAATTTATGGGAGGGGGGAAGTCATGCGTTCCTTGCTGCCCTAAACTGTCACCTTTGTTCTCATTCAAGTCACTGTGTGTGGGTCAGTTTCTGGATTCTCTCTCTGTTCCACTGGTCTATTTATTTATCCTGTACCCAAACCACATGGTGTTGGTTACTGTAACATTTTAAGAAGTCTTGATACCTAGCAGCTAAGTATTCCAGATTTGTTCCTTCAATGCTGTCTTCTCTATACTTGTTCTTTATAATTTTAATTAAATTTTAGAATCAGTTTGTCAATTGCCCACTCAAAAAATCTGCTGTGATTTTGACTAGAATTGCATTGATGCTGTAGACCAATTTGGAAAGAATTAACATCTTCACTGTCATGACTGTCCAGCCACTGTGGGGTTAGCAGACACAGAAAGGATTACTCTGCACACCAAGAGTTAGTGTCAGAGAGACTGAGGTGGGGGGCCAGTGTCTTTGGGTGTACTGCCCCTCCACAAGTGAATATCTCAAGCTCTTTTTAGTAGGCTTTTATCATAAAATTAATCATTCTTATGACTGGGGGGAAAGGAGTTAACGTATATTATCCTGTGAGTCAGGGAAAAGTTTATTATTTATGTTAGCATTTTCTACTCACTGTACATAGGCAGTGCTGTGTCACATTTGCATGTATGCAGGGTCTATGCCCAAGGTCAGAGATAACAAAAGGGGGCTTTTAGACTTGGAGAGCTTCCAGAGGCCAAAGCCTTCCCTGGCCACTCTTCCTTAGATTTCCTCCAGCCAGCCAGCCACGCCTCCTGTTACACAGCACAATATTAAGACTTTCAATTCATAAACACAGTAGATGTCTTCATTTATTTATACATTCTTTATTTTCTCTCTATAATGTTTTCTTAATAAAAGTATTTTCATGCTTTTTATTAGTTTTATTCCCAGGCATTTCATGTCTTTGAGGTATTGTAAATGGCATTTTAAAATTTCATTTTTGAACTATTTACTGCAGGTATAGTAGAATACAATTGATTTTGTATAATGATTTTAAATCCACTGGCCTTGCTCAATTTACTTATTTTTAATAAATGTATTGATTATAGATTCTTTTGGATTTTTACATAAATAATCAAAACATCTGTGAATAAGGATAGTTTCATTTCTTCCTTTGCAATCTATAGCTTTTTTTCTTGCCTTATTGCAGTGGTTAAGATCTCCAGTATAGTTTTGAATAGAAGCAGTATTAGGAGGCATTCCTAATCTCAAGGAGAAAGTTTTTGATATATCGCTATTCACTATATTTTCTGTAAGATTTTTTTCCCCCTAGCACTGAATGGTTGAACCGAGGGTCTCACACATGCTAGGCAAGTGTTCTACCACTGAACTACACTCCAAGAGTATTTTTTTTTTATCTTGAGACAGGATCTCACTAAGTTGCACAGGTTGGCTATGGTTTTGAACTTTCAGCCCTCCTACCCCCAACTCCGTTGTTGCTGGGCTGGGATTACAGGTGTATACAATTTGTTGAGACTTCCTCTAAGGACCAAGATATGGTAAATTTTTATAAATATCCTATGTGTTCTTAGAAATGATACATCTACCAATATCATTGGCTATAATGTCCTATATATCAATTAGGTTAAATCTATTATTCCTCTTCTCATAATCTTCTATGTTCTTAATGGCTGTACTATCAGGTACTTACACAGTAATTTTGCTTTCTACATTTTAAAGGTATTATCTTCAGTCCATCAAAATACAAACTGTATCTTTGTGGTAGATTTCTCATTTTTTTTTAATGAAATGTCTATCTGGATCTTTAGTAATGTTTCTTGGCTTACATTTGCCTTGATTGGTATTTGTAAAGCTATATTAGACTTGTATTAGGAAAAACTGTTGCAAAAGACCTCTTTAAAGTGTTGAAGAGTAAAACTGTCACATTGAAGATGAAGGTGTGCCTGACTCATGCTATGGTAATTTCAGTTGAACCATATGCTTGTAAACCTGGACAGTGAATAAGGGAGACCAGAAAAAAACTGATGCTTTTGAATTATGGTGCTGGAGATGAATATTGAATACACCATGGATTGCCCAAAGAACCAACAGATCTGTCCTACAAGAAGTGCAACCACAAGTGCTCCTTGGATGCAAGGATGGCTAGATTGCATCTTATATGCTTTGGACATGTTGTCATGAGGGACCAATCCCAGGAGAAGAACATGTTTGGGAGAGTGGCAGGTCAATGAAGTAAAGGAAGACCCTCAACTCAATATATTGGCACAGTGGTTGCAACAATGGGCTTAAACATAAAAATGATTGTGTGCATGGCAGAGTTGTGTGGGGTTTAGTTCTGTTGTACATATGATCACTATGAGTTGGACCCAACTCAATATTAGCCTTATCTTGGTTGGTCTTTGCTTAGTTTATCTTTCCATCCTTTACTTTCTACCATTCTTTGTATTTACACGTAAAGTGTGTCTTTTGAAAGCAATACATGGATTTAAGATGACTCCAAGTAACCTGGGAGTAAAGCCTTTTGTAATCCTCTCCCCCTGAGTAAGCACAGAACCTGATTCACCTTTCCTATCTTATAATGTTGATCTTAATCACGTCATTTCACATGTACAGGTGGAAGTATATCTGTAGGACAAACTCCTAGTACTGCTGGGTTAAAAGATGCATTGTACCTTCATGATTTTTGCAGATACTGCAACCTCCATAGTTTTTGTATTTTTATGTAAGCCTCTATTTAACCACACACTTGCCATTATAGTGTGTTATCAAGCTTTATTGTTTTTGATAGGTGAAAAATTTCTTATTAAGCATTTTCATATGCTTAAAAGTCATTGGTATTATTTCTTCTATGAAATGTCTCTGTTAATTTCCTTGACTCAATTTTACATTGAATTGCTAATTTCTTTCTTTCTTTGTGAGGCCTCTTTTGAGATAAATTAGTTTCTCATATTAATGCTATTACAAACATTTTGCCGAGGTTTGCATTTGCATTTGCTTATAGTACTGTCATGAAGAAATTTTTTATCTCTATAAAATCTAATCTAGCTATCTTTAATGGCTTCTGGGCTTTGGAAAGATGCCTTCCTACTCTTAGGCTGTAAAACAATTTTCTTTTTATTCCTACTAGTTTTAGATTTTCATTTTTTATGTTTAAACCTTTGGAGTGTATGCAGTTCATGCTGGTGTAAGGAATGAAGTGTGAATCCAACTTAATTTTTTCCTAGAACACTATGCAGTGGTCCCACTCCACTTACTGAATAATCTTTTTCCCACTGATTGAAAGCTATCTGTATCATGATCTCAATTCCCATGTATATTTAGGTCTATTTCTAAATGTTCTATTTTACTCATCAATTCATAAATTATTACCACACTGTTTTAATTGGTGTAGTTGTGTGAATTTTAATGTCTAGTGGAGTTAGTCTCCCCAATGACTTTCTCCTTCTATTAGGTATTCTTGTTTATTTTTTCATATAAACTTCAGAATCAGCTTATGGGAATCTTTTTTAAAAATCCTACTGGTATTCTTATTAGAAACCACATTAAACTTATAGATTAACTAAAGGGAAGTGATATCTTTATGATGCTGATCATTATTATGAAAGAACATGGCATGCCTTTCCATTTGTTTGGGTCTCCTTTCATGACCCTGATTAGCATTTTAAGTTTTCTGCAAATATGTTTATTCCTAATTATTTTATTTTTATGTTTTCTGCTGTAATTGTAAAAAATTTTATTTACCCTGTAGCATGAAATTGGACACTGTGTAAAGATATTGATTTCTAAAAATTTATTAAATTTTTATTTTTCTTTCTTTAGTGCTCTTTAGTTTCTAGGTAAACTGTCCTATCATATCATCTGCAAATTATAATTTTATCTTCTCTTCCTTTCTAATTTCTTTATCTTAAGTTTCTTTCTCTTGTCTAATTGTTTTGTCTAAGTCATACGGAATAATTTAAAATAGTGATGATTAGCAAATATCTTTGTCTTGTTTCTAGCTTTAATGAAATTGTTTCTGGTATCCTCAATGAAGCATGATACTAGCTTTGGATTGAGATAAATATATTTTACCATATTAAGGAAACACCCGGCTATTCCTAACATTAAATGATACTTGCATTTCTGAAATAAGCCTCACTTAGTCATGGTGAATTACTTTTTTGTCTACAGCCATCTGCCTGGATTCAAATCCACCATTTGTATTTGTGTTCAGGCAGATGCTTTCACCTCTTTATGACTTAATTTCCTTGTCTTTTAAAATGGGGGTGATAAGCATTTCTACTCATTAGATGGTTGTGCAAATTAACTAACAAGATGGCAACTTCAACAACTTTTCAAGTTTAGGACATATCTGCATTTTTTTTTTTCCCGTGGACAGTCTGCTCATGTATTTTCTACATTTTTCTATGTAATATTATCTATTTTTAGAAGTTCTATATCAAATAGGTGGGCTGGGATTTAGCTCAGTTGGCAGAGTGATGCTCTGCAGTCTCTGAGGTCCTGAGTTTGATTCCCAGCACTGCAAAATGGGAGAAGGACGTGGCAACCTACTCCCAAGGCAATCCCGAAACAGCCAGCCATTGAAAACCCTATGAGGGTCGCTATGAGTCAGACTCTACTCAAGGGCACCTAACAACAACAACAATATCAAATAGGCATATTACCCCTTAACCTGTGATGCAAACTGAAAACATGTTTCCTAATTATCATTTATATTTATATGCAAAAGTTAGGCTTTTTAAAAATGAAGTTGAATGTATTTCCACTTGCATCTGGATTTAAGTAGTATTTAGCAAGGACTACATCACTGGCCCCACTCCTTCACCCTTCCCTGTATATCCACCCTATATATAAATTTATAATCCCTTCCACCAAAGTGGTGGCATATATTTTCCTACTGGTCCAAGGAGGATGACAGCCCTATCTGACCTGGGCATCATCATGCAATAACTGACCAGTATAGGTGCCCACTCCCATGTTACAGAAAGGGGTCAACACTTTTTTTTTTTTAAATAAAAGGTCAGCAAATATTTTAGGGTTTGCAACCACACATGCCCTCCACTTCTTTCTTAAGGAATTTTTTAAAAGTGCAAAAACATTCTTGGGGCAGATTTGGACCACAAGCCAAAGCTTGGTAACTCCTGTTGTAGAAGTATTCATCCTGTCTTTTTATTGTTTGGTTTGATTTCCTAGTAATTGCATGGCCATTATATAATTTAACCTCTGATCAATTTGAGTATTATCCTAGCATATGGTAATATTTTTCTATATGGTTATCTATAGAACTACATCCAGTCATTCCAACATCATTTATTATAATAGTCCATCTTTCTCCCCTTTGATGTAGGATACCACCTTTATTGTATCCTGAATTTTTGTAAGCAATTGGGCCTATTTGTGAATTGTCTGTTTTGTTCTGTTGGTCCATCTGTCTATTCATGTGCCTGTACCACACTTTCAGAGTTGGGCTTTATGTTTTAATATGTATTAGGATGAGCCCTCCCAAGTACTCTTACAGGACTTTTCTGGATTAGTCTTGCTCTTTTGTTCTTGAAAACATTTCTAGTTCCAGAAAAAGAAGTGATGGCATTTTAGAAATCACAGAAAATCTTTCTACAAGGAATTCAATCCCAGAATTTTTTGAGGGGTTAAGGAAGTACTAAGGCTGAACTCCCTTAACCCCTCAAAAAATTCTGGGATTGAATTACTAAGGCTGAACTCCGCTGGGATTTGGCTCAGTTGGTAGAGCACTGCGCTGCAGTCTCTGAGGTCCCGAGTTCAATTCTCAGCACCGCACAAATGGGAGAAGGACCTGGCAATCCACTCCCAAGGCAATCCTGAAACAGTCAGCCATTGAAAACCCTATGAGGGTTGCTATGAGTCGGATACCGACTCGACGGCACCTAACAACAACAACAAGGCTGAACTCCAGGGCCTTACACATGCTTTGCAAGAACTCTAGTACTGATTGCATGCCTAACCCTTTTAATACCTTTTTGATAACTGTACCATGGGCAAGTTGTTAACATTACGGGAAGCTGGGAGAAGGTATACATACTTGAACTCTACCTTTTGTGGCTATTTTTTAAACTTATTTTTACTTTTTATTTGTGTGGTACTGAGGGAGATTGAATTCAGGGCATTGCATATACTTTGCAAGTGCTCTACCACTGAGTTGTACCTCCTACCCCTTTTTCATCTTGAGACAGGGTCTCAATAAGTTATGTAGGCTGCCTCTGCCTTCAAACTCATGATCTTCTTGTCTCTGGCTCCCAAGTCATTGGTATTATAGGCATGCACCACTACAACCAGCTTTTTGCAATTTTTATGTCTAAAAACTTTTAAGGTGTTTAATTAAGAGCTTCCAAGGATGTGGAGAGGAAGCTGTGTATCACACTAATGTGGAATGGAACACCAAACTGTCCTCACTGGTTGGTACACTTTTGTTTGTATTCTATAAAATACATATCTTTTAATAAATTGCATTTCATGCTAAAAAACAGAAAACACAACAAAAGGTTTTGAGTTCCCCCAAATATATTGGGTCATTTTTGGTGGGAGGGTTATTTGAGATATTTAATCTGTCATCCTAATTGAAATAACACTTTTATTTCTTCTATGAAAATTGGTATATTAGGCTTCTGTCTTCTGAAGTCATTTTTGGCTAATTATACTTCCATAAAACATCACCCATTAGGCCAAGTTTTTAAATTATTTGCATAGAGTATATTGTATGATTCTTATTCAATATCTGGTAATTCTACCTTATTTCATTTGTCTTCTCTTATTATGCCAGCTAAAATGGGAAAATAAACAGTAAAAGCTAACCTATAAAGGTTATACATTTTTCTGCTCTTTAGATTAGCTTTTACTAAGTCTATTTTCCCATTTTTCTAATTAATCAATTTGTCTATCTCTTTGTCTGCTTTTTAAACATTCATTTTGCTCTTTTTCCTAATATCTTCAATTGTATGTTTAACATTTTTAATTTTTATTTTAATCTTGAGACAGGGTCTAAATTATGCAGGCTGCCTCTGGCTCAAGCTTGTGATCCTTCTGTCTCAGCCTCCCAAATCATTGGGATTATAGGTTGTGCTATCACATCTGGCTCCAACATTTATTTTTCAATATACAAATTTTAGGGCTATGAATTTTCCTCTGGGCACTGCTTTATTTGAATCTCACAGAAACAAGTACATTTTTAGGTACAAAATCATGCTTTTTTATGCTTTTCATTACCTATTCCACTCAAGAATAGTAAAAGAGATTAAAAATATTTTAGATTGCACATGGGAATTGTTTTCTGGTTTCAATTTACTGCATTTTTATCAGCAAATGCCATCTGCACTCTTTCTCCATTCTAAAATATAAGTGTATTTTCTCTATGTACCAAAATAAAGTCAATCAGGAGAATGTTTTATGGATACTTGAAAATATAGTTATCATTTTTAGGGTAAAATCTAATGAATATCAACTAGATCTGCCTTATCATATTTAAATCTTCTCATAATCTATTTTTTTCCATTTGCTCTGTCGTAAAGTGACAGTTGCATTAAAATCTCCAATTGTATTTGTTTCTTCCTGTTTCCTATAGTTTATAATATATAAATGGCTATTCTGTTATTTGTACACAGATAACATATCTTCATTGTGAGGTGCCCCCCCTTAGCATTACATAATGCTTCACTTTTTCTTTCAATTCTTTTCCTTTTAGATCAGTCTTGCTTGATGTTAAGACTACAACCTATTTCCTTATTTCTTTTTGCTTGATTTACTTGTTCAACCTTTCTGAACCATTCTCAATCTATGACGTGCAGTTTACTTAACACTTTCTTATTTATAGGTAACTTTACTCTTATTAATATGACAGAAATATTTGGTCTTATTCTATAGTTTAAAAAAATCTTGGTCCAGCACTTGCAAAGCATGCAGGAGTGAGGCCCTGGGTTCAACCCCAAGTACCACAAAAAAAAAAAAACAAAAACAAAAAAAACCTTTCACTTTTATGGCTTCTTTGCAATATACACATTTTTTTCTTATAATTAGCAGAATGGATTTTCCTTCCGTAACTTTAACTACACTTTACATTTTCAAGATCCCTTTAAATCCTCTGTTTCTTTAGTCAATATGTCTTAATTCCCTACCACAAGCAAAGATGAAATTTGTATACTTTTCTCCCTACTAAAATATTTTAGTAATGGAATGTAAAAGTCACTTTCCTATTTATATGTACAAAAGTTCCTAGTTTAAAATGCTGGCCAGTTAGAGGCCAGTTCAGGAAAATGTTGGCCAAAATTATACACTTATTTCACTTTTAGCAAATTTTATAGTACGGCCCTAATGAGACCAAAACCATGAGATGAGATCTTAGTGAGCACGTGCTGGATTGGTTTTACCCTACAGATGTTTTCTGCAGGCTCAAAATACCAAAGGTACTTAGTCTAAAAGATATGAATGAGTCAACGCAGTTTTACTATCAGTACTGGGAAACAAAGGTCAAAATGCTTAACTGGTAGCTGGTACTGACAAATCTGTTATTAAAGAACAGTACTAGGAACTAGGACCAATATGTTGCCCATTAAATTCTATCAAGTAGATGGGTCAAGGGGAATAACCTCATCTGGTATAATGCTAGAATATGTACGGATATCTGCCAGACATGGGATAAACTGTTATTTTCAATTCAGTTTAATCTGCCCTTAAGCATGTCAATAGTTCCTACAAATAAGTGGGCCTGGTTATATTTCCCAGGGAAGGTGATCAAGGGAATGCAAACTTGTTCATATCTCAGTTCCAGCTTCGAGCAAATTAACATGTAACTATACACATTTCTTGCTTTAAAGTGGAGATGAAAGTACCTACCTCACAGTTGTTGAAGAAGTGAGATGCTATTTACAAATGGCATATAATAGTAAATGTTCATCATTATTATTGTTAGGGACTTCAGATGGGTTCAGTGATTTTAAGGAGAGAATATCCAAGGGACCCTGGAAGTTCTTACTTTTGGGGAGCCAGCCTCTCCTCAGCAATCTCTTAGGCTCAGTGTCAGGGTTCAGTACTTGTTTGTTGAATCAATGACTAGGGCAATGGCCTCTACTAGACCTTTGCTATTCCTACTGGCTTGTCCAGATCTGCAGTGTCATGCAGTGATAGCAGTGAAGTGGGAAATCAAGCTATACTTTATTAGTAGTAGGGCCTGTGCCTAAAACCCCATAACCAGTTCTCTAAGAAAGGGAGATCCGACATGGAGCCCAAGACCAAAAAGAAGTGAGGAAGTATGTGTGTTTCACCACCAAATCCAAACTCTTACCGGCAGCATAAAAGTCAAAGACTGAAGAGATCATTCAGTGGGGAGCATCTTTACACAGAAGTGAGCTCATGGCCCCCTTGCTAGTCCAAGACCCTAGAAAGGAGAAAGCACAAGGACCATGGTCCGAGCCTGATTTTTCATGAGCAGCAGCACTACCCATTAATAAAGAGGGTTCTAATCTGATTAGTAATTTCTCCTGCCTTAGTCACTTGGAAGAGGTGGAACAAGGGAGGGAGAGAAGCATGGGCCTTGAGTATAATTTCCTCCAAGTTTACCATAATTAGCAATGAACAGAAGTGCTTCACTCTAAGTCTCTGCTTTACGTTATTATATTAAGGTGGCATGACAAAGGAATTCATAAGCATGCAGGCATTCACTGAAGTAATGGAAGTGGGAGAAGTCTGTGCTAGGCTGGCCTACTGACCAATCTGCCCACTTGTAGAAAACAAGAGCAAAGAAAAAAATCAGGAAAGCAGGGTCAGAAAAGGGAGAATTTCAAGAAAGGAAGTGGTTACATACTACCAATCTCATAAAGAGCATCCTAAGAACTAAATTTTGGCAGCTAGAAGTCACGGTTGAACCCAGCAAGAACAATTTAATGGTGGCAAGTATAGCGGGCAGGCTTGAGCATAGCAGTTCCAGGGCCCTACTGCCGTTTTTTAAGACTCCCCTCCTCCTCACTCTGATGTAATTGGTCTGTGGTCCAGTTGGGGAATTCAGATTTTTTAAAGCTCCCCAGGGTGATCCTAATGTGCAGCCATGGTTAAAAAACCCTGCTTCAGTGGATTGCAGAATTAATAGACAGAGTGTAGGGGAGGGCAGTATACATCAATGGTAGGCAAGGGGCCAAATTGTGGAGGAAGGGGATTTCTGTTTGAAGAGGAAGACTTTGAATGTGTTAAAATGCAAAGCTGTATATGATCGGAGAGGCTGTAGCTAGATTGGGAGAGGCATGGAGCAAGGGTAAGGGGCTAGGACATAGGATTCTTCTTGGGCAGGACAAGCACTTGTAGGAAAACGAGGCAAGGAAGTATGTATGAAGAATGTATGAGAAGTTCTGCCAAATGCTGCCATCCAAGAGGGGGAGGGATGAGATTAGCTGCTGAGGTTAAAGAAAGTAGAGGTAGCAAGGATTCAGAATGGGCAGTTTGCAAAAACTGCTGACAATAGGAGGAGCACTGACTTTGGAAGTAAATATTGAGCAATTAAAACTGCCACCACGTGATTTTTGGGTGGTATCAGTTTGCTCAGTCTTAAAGATTTTTTCCATGGCTCCCTGGGAGAAACAAGATACAGAATGTATACATATTGACGTGGGTTGATTTTAAGTTACAGTTACAAAGACCATTTTTTAAGTTCTCTGTTATTTTCTTTCATTTTTCAATTGAAAATATTTGAGTGAGGAATCAGCAAGGGTCAGAACTTTTAGAGAAAAAGTTCATTTACATAATTTATGCCTTAAAAGGCTTCTTGATAATATCTATTTTTGGCCAGAAAGTTTTGACCGGTCTTTAAGATGGAAAATAAAAATTGTGTGGCACTTTAAAAGATGACAATTGAAATGAAAGCTAAACAACCCACACATAACATCTGAGGCACCAATGCTAGAGAGCTCTTCAGGATATCTTTGCAAACACAACGAATTCCTTAGCCATTCTCTCAAAGTGAGAAATGAGGTTCGTGGGTTTGGTAATAAGCCAGGGCACGGCCTAATTACTACAAATAAAATACACACACAAAAAAAGGTCATGGTTTCTTTTTAAAGCTTTAAAATTAGGGGATCATATTCTGAATACTGAACCAATCAGTCAGACAATAAAAACAGGATACTGCTATTGGTTCCCAAACCCTCACATTCAACCAGCTGAACAGTAAAACAAAGCTAAGAGTATAATGGGATTGCAGAAAATTGATTTGGGCATAATCTAAGAACTGAGATTAAGTGCTAGCCAGAGATTACCAAAAACTTAACAGGTATTTATTATACACTTTCCATGTACTCAAAGGAGTTTTCTTCTTCCAATTACTTTTTCATTTTTCTGAGCCATACTTTAAAGGATTTATCATTATTATGCTGGAAAATACATGATGCTTTTCCTTGAAACTAAGATCTAATGAACAAATATGGTAAGTTCATGGGTGGCAGCATCTTATACAAATATTTTCACTGTCAATTGTAAAAAATGACTACCATTCAAACACAAAAAGTTCACTGTTATATTTTTACCCATTTTAAAAAGGCTATTTCTATCTGTACATAACCATGATGACATTTTCTTCGACATCAGCTGTTCTCAATATTTCCAATCTTTTAGGAACTTGCAGCAGGAGGGGAAATAAAAGCATTAACAGTTTTTGCAAAGAATCATAGACAAAACATGTCTTTACTTATAGTTGTTGCTGTTAGGTGCCGTCGAGTCGAGTCCGACTCATAGCGACCCTATGTACAGCAGATTGAAACACTTGCCGATTCTGTGCCAGGCAAACCATCTTATTTATGTTTAAGCCCATTGTTGCAGACACTGTGTTAATCCATCTGGTGGAGGGTTTTCCTCTTTTCCGTTGACCTGCCACTCTTCCAAACATGATGTCCTTCTCCA